>VZTO01007605.1:97239-136188 GCA_013400615.1 Syrrhaptes paradoxus | reverse complement strand
ATCAGTTTGAAAAATGATAAATGCTTGAATAATCATCTTTACTAGTTCTGCTTAATGTAATGTTAATATAACTATTGAATTAATTCTAAAATTAGTAAGATACAAAATCAATATTTCTACGAAGTGACAAAAGTAGAAATTCACGTATACATTATTTTGGAATTACCAGGCATGTTCGTATCCATACTGGAGAGAAACCGTATAAGTGTGAAGAATGTGGAAAGAGTTTCACTGTCAAATCCACTCTAGATTGTCATGTGAAAACACACACAGGTCAGTAAGGTTTTGAATGTCTTTGTTTAGAAGTGGGTTACTTTATTGACAGGCTGTTTTAACTGAAGATTTTGCAAGAAATGGTGTCTTTCTGTATGATCTGGGAAATGGCACTGTGAGTGGCAGCACTGGGTGAAATTTGGTACTTACTGCATCATCAAAGGAATCATATTTTGACATTTTTAATAAACCATATTATTATTTTATAAGCCTTCTATATTAGCAGGATTATAAAGCAGTCATAGTCTCAGCTCATGGAAGAACTATGGATGTATCTATAATATTTTAATTTCAAATGTGCTGTAGCGTTTCAATGCTAAATGATTTTCCTGAGTAAGAGGGTGGAGTTGGAGGATTTCATAAAATTAAGTTAAAGAAAAAAAGTTGCAAATGTTAATGTTTGTGCTGCAAAGTAGATTGAAAAATAAGAGAATAAAAATTTTGAGCATTCGGCTCTTTGAATCACGCAGGTAGAATATAAACCTAATTTGTGTAATATTTAGATTTTTACAGTAGCTTTTTTGTCTTCCTGATAGAGGTCTGATTTTAATCAGTAGTATTTTTCAATACAAATTTTGTGTAAATTAGAAAAAACTCACCTCTTTAAATCTTTCATATTTGTCTTCTTCCTCCCCCTGAACTTCTGTAGTAAACCCAAGCCTAAACTAATTAATTTCTAAAATTGGCTACAGTTTTGCTAAGGTGCATGGTAAGGTTTTTTTCAAAAATGCCCCCCCCAAAAAAAGAAAACTTTTAATGCTGTAGTCTATAATTGTTTTGCTCATGGAAGCTCCCTTTCCAGTTCAGTGTGTTTGTACTTTTTACTGTTGTTTAGTAAGAAATCCTGCTCTTGGGGATTACACCAGATCTCTGTCGATCAGTGTATTGTCTCAGTAGCAGATGCTAAAATTGGTACAGTGCTATTGATTTTTAGAGGTTTTGTCACTTATCTTTCTGTTTCTGCAACTTTTCCAGGCCAGAAGCTCTTCAGTTGTCACGTTTGCAGTAATTCTTTCTCTACAAAAGGGAGTCTGAAAGTCCACATGCGTCTGCATACAGGAGCAAAGCCCTTTAAGTGTCCTCACTGTGATTTACGGTTTCGGACTTCAGGGCGCAGAAAAACTCACATACAGTGTCACTATAAACCGGAGACAAAGAAAGTTAGGAAACCTGTTGGCCGTACTTCAGCTGAGGGACTGCAACCAGTCAGTCTTCTTAATTCATCCTCAACGGACCCGAATGTTTTCATCATGAATAACTCCGTTTTGACGAGTCAGTTTGATCAAAATTTACTTCAACAAGGACTTGTGGGCCAGGCTATTCTGCCTGCTTCAGTGTCAGGTAAAAAGGGATGACTTTTTGGTGGTGGTGTTGAGATCAAGTACTGAACTTTGCTTTCTGTTAGAGTTCAGGCAGTAATGCTTCCAAACTACTGCCAAACAGGTAAGACCCGTGCGGTGTTCGTGATTGGATGCAAGGTGGTGACATAAACAGGAATCTGTTTATTTGAGAAAGAAGGGGAAAATGTATGTAGCTCACCTAAAAAGGTCTCTTCAGTTTTGCTGTGGTGTTATGCTGCAGAATGTTGCAAGAAAAGGACCTTTTGAGAATGTTGCTTGCTAACTTCTAACTTGCTTTCAGGGATTGTTTGGGGAAGTGCTAGCTGACCTCGGGCAGAGTTGTGACAGGGACGGTTTTAAGAGCAGAGTAGTGTGTTCAGGTGTCTGGAAATATTCCCTGGTAGTGTTGAATTTACTCCTTAAATTGTGGTTCTTGGACTGTCACTTCTGAAAGTGAGGCATTGATTTTCTGTGCTTCTTTGGCACTTTTTTTCATAAATGTCTATGATTTTGGAGGTATGTCCACAAATTCACAGTAATTTGTCAGTCTCATATTTAACTGAAGCCATTCCAGCTTATCTGATTTGACCTTAACTGTTGTCCAAAACTAACAAACTGTTGATCGTTCGGAAGATGTTGCTAAATGTTATTTGACAGACACAGTTAGATTTTAATCACAAATGTATCGCTGCCTCTTTGTTTGCTTGGATTTTTGAGTGAACACAATAAGGAGTCTTTAGCATGTCCAGATGTCCTAGAAAGAGACAGGAACCTTCCTAAACTGAGTTTAGCAATGGGAGTTTTGCCCAAGGCAGGTATTTCTTGGGTGCATTGGAAAGCAGATTTATTTTACTAACAGATTTTGGAGAGGGAAAGGTAGATAGATGGTTTTTAAGCATCAGCCAAAGGTGTTTGGAGAAGATATGTCCAGCACAAGGTGACCTTTTTCTTATATTCTCTCAAGACCTTTTTTAGAGATGGTCTAGTCAACTTTTGGAATAAGGAGCTTTTCTAAGATTCAAAGGTTTTGGATTTCGAAAGCTAACGTACCTTTATTTCCACCCACGTGAGTACACAGGATGGACTTTGGTACCTTCTTGAACAATGCTTGTGCTGTGCAAAAATGTGGCGGTAGTTTTCATGGGTACGTCCAGAGTCAGATGTATGTATCATCTGCGAGTGCTGCTTGTATTTAAGTGCAGCCCACTCTCCAAGGAAATTTATACCAAATTTCTCCAGATTTCCAAAGTTGCTCTGGAGTGGTTCTTGTTTTGTAAGATGCTACCTAGTGCTTAAACAATAGCAATCCTTAAATTACATAGAATTTATGAAGCTTTAAAACAGTTATTTTTCTTGGCATGAATAAATGTGTATGTATAGCTTTTGTATTTATTTAATTTATAAAAATAAACAAGCTAAAGAGACAGTCAGTAATAATAAAGAAAAACATTATAATATAACTGTTTTCTTTGGTAGCTGGAGGTGACTTAACTGTGTCCTTGACAGATGGTAGCTTGGCCACTCTTGAAGGAATACAGTTACAACTTGCTGCTAATCTGGTTGGACAAAATGTTCAAATTTCTGGGATAGATGCCACCAGTATTAACAACATAACATTACAGGTAGGTTGGTTGCAGTTTCTTGCTTTTAGTTTGTGTTACAGAGTCACTTGAGGGGCTGAAGGAAGTTAGGAGCATACATAATTCTGGAAGAATTCCCTTGAGTTCAGTTGAGTCCTGCGGCAATACCATGCTGTGTCAGTTGTACCCTCTTAGAAGACTTAAAGAATAGCTGCACAGTGGGGTGTTTTTCTGGTTTGGTTCCTTTCTTTTTCAGAAGTTTTTCAGTTTTTTTTAGCCCTGTAGGATTTTGGCAGATTGCTTTAAAATCTGTATTTTTTTTTTTCTTTTAATTGCATTTAGTCTTTTCACTTCAAAAGCATTTTACACTCCCTACCCAACCCCTGAAAAGAACCCCCCCATGCAGAAACAAAGAAACCCAAATGATTGCACAGGATCACTGAGGCTGGAGGAGACCTTTGGAGGTCACCAGGTCCAACCGCAAGGTCAGGGAAGGGACATCTTCAGAATTCCATTGGGTTGCTTAGAATCTTTCTACTCAAACTTTTAGCATAAAATGAATAAAACTATATTTTAGGGTTTTTTTCCCCAATCCCCAAACATCCCTAAAGAGTAAAATGTCTTTAACTATCGAGAGCAGCTGTTTGACTGTGAACTGGGACCTTAAAGAGCCCTAGGAGCTGAAAAAATAGATAATTTCTGATATGTCTTCTTTCTGCTCTGTGCCTTTTTACTTGCAAAGACCTGAAGACAGTGATAAGCAGCAGTAAGACAGTACGGAATGCCAGCAGTGTGGGTACCTGGTGCCCAGCATGCCGATACATAACTATGATTATGATTTCCCAAACATTTTGCTGAGGGAGGGAAGAATCTACAGGTAAAGCTGAATAGACTGTTTACATAGTGACTTTGGAGACTGGCTGTGTACAGACACTTAAAAAAAACAAATTGCAATTGAAAGTGGTTAATTTAGAAGCTTAAATATTATATATACTTTGTGTGCAATGAATAGGAATTCTGGGTTTATGTTGACTCTTCACCTAACCCATATTTGTTAACTTGAGGCTGATCAGATTGAAAACTTGCTTTTCAGATTGATCCAAGTATTCTACAGCAGACGTTACAACAGGGTAATTTACTTGCTCAGCAGCTAACTGGAGATCCCAGTATGGCTCCACAGAATCCCTCCCTGCAGGCAGCAGAAAACGCGGTGCCAGCTAATGTGGTTATTCAGCCCATATCAGGCCTGTCCTTGCAGCCCACAGTAACATCTTCTGCTAACATGACAATAGGATCCCTATCTGAGCAAGAATCTGTGCTGACAACCAATGCTAGTGGTAAGCAGTGTCAATAGTTTTATTGTGCTTTGAATGTCTTAGTTTTAATTATGGTGTTACCCGCAGTGGGAAAGTCCATGAAAATATTGACAGACATTTAGAGCCTTTAGAAACATATGGAATCTTTGTTCTGAATATCTTAACCTGCAGCAAAATAAACCGGGTATGAAAACAATTTGGTTTTTAGGGTACAAGTTCTAGTATCTTGCCTTGGCTACATCTTTTATACTGGATTAGAAAATAATATAATAGATATAACTTTTAAAAGCAATTATTATAAATAAAGATCTTAATGGAAGATATTTTTGTTCTACCCGCTTTCATTTAGGTGCACAGGACATTTCTCAAGTCATGACTTCACAGGGTATGGTATCATCTTCAAATGGACAACATGAGATAACGTTGACCATCAATAATTCCAGTTTAAGTCAAGTTCTTGCTCATGCTTCAGGTTCTACTACTACAAGTTCATTGGGAAGTCCTCAAGAAATCACTCTGACAATATCTGGTTGGTATTTTTAATTGTCCTTAGTGGTACCAGATCTCCATTTGATAAGCTAGCTGTACAGGAGCGTTTGAGGACATCTTTCTGTGGTGTATTTTTTATATTCATCAGCTTTAAAAGATGTTACCCAAATCTGGTTTTGAAAACCAAATACATTTGCTTTGAGGATGCACGTTAGACTGGTTCCCTGTTTTATTCATAGCCTTGAGTCACCAGATATTTATCTCAGTGGCAAAGGCTGTACAGCCAGTTCTGTTTTCCTTCCTGTGCCTCACTTGGGGTAGTGCAGCTCCTGGATAGTACTGGGGTGAGCAGGCGTTGGGGATGAGTTTATTAATCTAGTTTTCCTTAAACACCTATGGAACCGTGTTCTAACAGGTGTTCTGGTCATTCTTTGAGCTGTACTGTTCTGTTGTAATATGTAGTTAATACTTCAGGTCCTTTTGAATGAATTTAGATTGACTTTCTTACTGCCTCTAGGAGACTGAACCTATATACACTATAAATATCATTCTGTTCCCCCAAAGACTGTTCGTATCTTGTATCATAACATTTCTTTAGTAGATCCAGTATAATATTTAGTGCTTTTCCCCTTCTTTTCCTTTATTTTTTAAAGTCTTTCTTTTCCTTTTTTTTTCCTTTTTCTCTTTCTCTTTGTTTTCAGTAACAGGTTTAGTGTTTTTGAGTGTCATGACGACAGTGTACCACGTTAAGGTGTCACAGTCCCCTACCTGTGTTTTTCTGCTTGTTAGCAGAGGTTCACTCCTCTAAGGAAATGCAGCACAGGCATCGAACAGCTGATAGAATCTGGTTTTGGTTTCTGTGTGTTCTAAGCTTGTGAACCATTACACTAAAAGTAACATCATGTGAAATGATGTTTTTACAAAAGAGAACATATTCGATGCAATTCATTATTCATCCAGTAGATGGAAAAAAAAATCATATTTTAACCATTAGCCTTTAGTTGGGTAGATTTTGTAGTTTACCTGGATAAATAAGATCAATATTTGTCCAAATATTAGTAATCACAGGTATTTCTCTACATGTTAATATCTAGATATGCATAATCGCATCCATGTTAAAACCATGTCAAACCTCTGCATAAAAATCTGCATGTATGGAAATACATTTGGTATTTTGGTTGTATTTTCTGATTTTATTTTTTTATAATCACTTGTTTAGAGTTCTCAGTTCTGTAGCAGAACAATGTTATAATAGGACTCATTTCTATTCAGGCCAAGATCTTATTCAGCATAATTCTGGAAGCAGTGATCTGAATAGTGGCTTAAGGCTGACAGCACAAACCATCAACAGTCAGACTCCAGGTGCTACGTTAACTATAAGCAACGACCAGCTGCTTTCTCAGGGCACTTCACTAAATGCTCCAGGTATGCATATAGTGGTTTTCTAATAAAAATAATAGTTTGTTAAAAAATAAGTATTAGACCAGGTAACTAAATCTGAAATGGGATAATCTTCCACATTGCAATTCAGGAACTACATGGCTTTGTGTTTCTCACTGGCTTTACATTGTTAGACTGATTTAAATGATCTTTACTGCACATAGTATGAGGAAAATGAAAACAAGACGACAATTACAGGAATGTTGAAAGACTGTAAACTGGAGGATGAAGAAATCAGATTTTTTTGCTGCAGGCATATGATAAAATATCCTTTATATCAGATTTGCCTCTAGTATTCAGATTTTGAGATTTTTACACAAACATCTGCATGTGTGCAGGTGTTTGTAGTTTCAACTAGTGCAGCAGGTTGCATTAGTTGCACTAATACAGACTTATTACTAATATGTAAATAATTTTCTTCTTTGCTATTCCGCATGCTTATAATTTCTCTATCTTCCTTTTTATTTTGTCTGTCTCCCTCCCTATCTTCCTTTAGTGCTCATATAAATCCATAAAGCAAATCTGCTTTAATGTCATACTGGGGGAAGCCTACTCCAGAGTATCCTGTAAGATTTGAAGGTTAAGGCATGCTCTCATGTAATGAGTTAGTAAATGAAACAGGAAAAACAGACAGTTGTATCATACCTTCTGTCTCATCTTCTCAGGTTTTTGAGGTTTATTGTAGATGGAGAACCATGGCGCTTCTGGTCACAAGTTGGAGAAGCTATAATAAACTGTTGTACAGCTGTTATAATCAAACTGCTATGAAATACCTATCAATAACAAACTGGCCTTTTTTGCTATTATGGATTATTAGCTATGTTGCAAGGATCAGGTGGGAGTGTTGGGTTACAAAGTTAGCAAATTTGGGGTTTGCTGCCTTTGAGTTCAAGTGTATCATAGAATCACAGAATGGTTTGGGTTGGAAGGGACCTTAAAGATCATCCAGTTCCAACCCCCCTGCCATGGGCAGGGACACCCCCCACTAGCCCAGGTTGCTCACAGCCTCATCCAGCCTGGCCTTGAACCCCTCCAGGGATGGGGCATCCACAGCTTCTCTGGGCATCCTGTTCATTTGAGAATTTGGGAAGTGGTCACACTACGGGAATGGGTAACCTGGAACCTCTTCGGGTGTCTTTCTGGCAATGCACGTGCCATGTTACAGAGTTACTGTTTGGCAGTATGATGTCAAGCTACCTTCAGATGTAATTTTTCTAATTTTATCATCTGACTCTCTTCACAATTTTTGAAATGTTTAGCTCTTTAACACATTTATTTGCTTCCAAAATAGAAATGCCTAGCAAATGAGAAATAGAAATTATTAAGTTCAATTAAAATAATTTTGTAGCTAAGAGTTTGTGTGTAACAGATTATTTTTCTTTTTTTACAATTTTGCAGAACTTAATGCATCAGGTGGAACAAACCTTCCTTCAGCAACACCCCTATCTCAGCCTTCAGTTTCCACCCAGAATTTGGTCATGTCCTCATCAGGAGTTGGAGGAGATGGAAGCGTCACCTTGACTCTTGCTGACACTCAGGGAATGTTGTCAGGGGGTCTCGATGCAGTTACACTTAATATCACTTCACAGGTAAGAAATGCTTTTCGGAACTGACAGATAAACCAATGTTACTGTCTTAAAGGGCTGGAATTGGAGATTTTTCTTAAAAAATAATTTTATCTTATAAATACATAGTGTTTGAGAATCCAGTTAACTTTCTGTCAACAGTGTGTGCACGCTGGCCTCTAGAAGCATGAACTATTTAAACAGAAATAGAGATGGATTTTATACGAGGTTTTTTTGCATTAAACAGATTTTACTGTTTCAAACAATGTTTGAGATTGATTTTTAGGGATAAACTAAACTGTGTACTTCATCACTATTCAGTAATATGGTTTGCTATTCCTAAACTTGTTGTTGTTTAAAAAGGTAAATTTCTTTTTTCTTCCTTGTAAACATGAGAGTTGAAGAGCAATTGTGACAGTTCCTTTTACAGCAAATAGCAGGACAGAATCTAAATTAATTTAACTGCCTTCAATAAAAGGTAGCATTATAAGGAATTTTATAAGAATAGCGCTGTATGGATTATCATCTCCCCGTTAGCTTTAGTTTAGTTTTTATCGAAGATTTTTGTGGTGCCATCAGGAGCCAAAGACATGGTGGCAAATAGAATTATATAGAGCAGGGAGGGGAAAAAAAGCAATAAATAAATATTATTAAAAGACTATAAAGTGAAAATTTAGGTTCACTGTGTGATTGGTTTTTTCAATTTAGATTTGATATCTGAAAACTTGTGCTGTTTCTCCTACTTTCTTGGCTAAATGAGATTTAGATGATTTTTACTTTTTGACTTGAATTAAAATGTCTAAATGTAAAAGAAAGACTATTTGTCCAGCATATGGTGTGATTAAACCTGGAGAAGCAAAGTCTGTGAGGATGATTATATGCTCCCCTCAGCAGTTTTCTTAAATAGTTTTTGTGATGTTTTTGTGATTTCTGGCATCGCAGAGTAACAAAGCAACGTGTGGTTTCGTTTCAGACTTTGCAATAATTTAAGCAATTACATTTGTCAGTCTTGATGAACTCTTTAACAGTAATGTAGAAAGAGAAGCAGTGTGATATTAGTAATTCTCTGTCTTTATTAGTAATATCATACCTTGATTTCATGTGGTTTGGAAGTAGGTTTAATTAAGAGATTTTTAAAAAAGGAAAATATTGTGGGAAGACCATGCAGGAGGACAGAATATAGGGATTAAAGAAAGTGTCAGCTGAAAAGACAAAGACAAGAGAAGGCCGAAACATTCAGCAATTGATGCGAGGCTGGGAAAAATTAGTCCTAACTGAATCTCTATTCTTACAGACTTCCAGCTTTTGTTACCCTTAAATTGGTAGACTTAAAATGGAAGGAGAAAAGGAGAGAAAACAGTAGTATTTGTTCAGATAGGACTCTGGAATGGGCTTTTGCAAGAAAAAAAATAGGTTTGAGGTGTAAAAATAATTTAAATTACTACAGTTAGCTGTTTAAATATAGTTATTCTACCTTTTTTTTTTCTTTTCTTCCCTCTTTGCCAGGGTCAGCAGTTCCCTGCCATACTCACAGATTCCAGTCTCGCTAGCCAAAGTGGGTCCGGCTCACAGCAAGTCATACTGGTGAGCCATACCCCCCACTCCGCCTCTGCAAACTCCGATGAAATAACATACCAGGTAGATAAAATGTATTTCCGTATTGTGGGGAGTAAAGGACGTTATTTAATCAAAATACTGGAATGATGGACCTGGTGGAGTGAGTTCAGAGGAGAGCTGTGAAGATGATCAGAGGCTGGAGCACCTCCTGCATGAGGACAGGCTGAGAGTTGGGGTTGTTCAGCCTGGAGAAGAGAAGGCTCTGGGGGACCTTAGAGCAGCCTTCCAGCACTTAAAGGGGGCTACAGGAGAGATGGGGAGGCACTCTTTGTCAGGGGGTGTAGTGATAGGATGAGGAGTAATGGCTTTCAGGTGAAAGAGGGTAGATTTAGGACAGATATTAGGAAGAAATTTTGCACTGCGAGGGTGGTGAGGCACTGGAGCAGGTTGCCCAGAGAAGCTGTGGATGCCCCATCCCTGGAGGGGTTCAAGGCCAGGCTGGGTGAGGCTTTGGGCAACCTGGGCTAGTGGACCTGCCCACCACAGAGGGGTTGGAACTAGGTGATCTTTAATGTCCCTTCCAACCCAAACCATTCTGTGATTCTGATTCCTCTATAGCCTGAAGCAGGAAGGCTGCGTGATGTCATTCCCAAATAAGAATATTAGGAAGAAGTTCACTGTGACTTCCTAATCACAAAGATTTTTTTTTAAGTTTTGAGTTAAAAACACACTTTCATATACAAGATATAAATGCAATTAATAGTGTGTTTCTTTTGACAAATTACAGCACCATACTCTCAACACAGACTGCTCCAAAAATTTCCAAGTTTGTAATTAGATAATAAAAATAGACAAAGTTGAGAGCTGTGGAAAAAAAATAACACCTATTGCTACACCTTTTCTATTCTCTTCTTTGTAACCAAATTGCTTTAATAGTGGAACAACATAAAGTCTTTTCAACTTCTTATGTATTTGAATTTGAGTAGAAACTTTTAAATTGTAATATATTATTAGAAAAAGTAGTTTAGACTAATCTTGTTGAAGGCAAAATGAATGTTTTCGACCAACTTGGTAATGTGAACTCTAAAATAGGAAAAAATAGGAGAGGCGGATGGTGACCCGCAATCAAGTGAAGAAGTGGTTGACTGGATTGGCAAGCAGAGGTGAAGATGTGGGCAAGTTGTGGCTGATACAGACAAGAGAAACATCAAAAATAATAAGGAATGAAGGGAGGGCCCCCACCTCAAGAGAGATATATGGATATAAATAAAAGTTCTGCGATGACAATGTAATAGAGGAAATTCCAACACTCTCCTTGGAAAAATTGTCGCAGTTGGGTGCGTCTCCGGAGTGCCTGTACACCTATGCATGCAGCTTGGGGAAAAACAGGAGGAATTAGAGGCCTGCATGTGGTTGCAGGGCTGAGATCTCGTTGGAATCAGAGACGGAAGGTGGTATAGCTCGTACAACTGGAGCACTGCTATGGCTGGATTCAGGCTCTTTAGGAAGGAGAGACTGGCAAGACAGCAGCAGGAATGCGTGGAACTCTGCCGGGATGGTGACCCAACTGAGAACTTACGGGTGAGCACTGGCACACAGACAGATGTGGGTGCCACTGTTGTGAATACTGGCCATCTGCTACAGATCTCCTGATCAGGAAGAAATAGAAGGAGCTTTCATCTTGGTCTTGGGCAACCTGCCCTAGCTGACCCTTCTTGAGTGGAGGAGTTGAACTAGATGATCTCAAGAGGTCCTTTCCAACCAAAATGAATCTGTGATTTGCAGTCCCTGGTCCACCTGGGTTATTTCAGCATGCCTAAGATCTACTGGCAAGGGCAACAAGCAAGGCACAAGGAATCTGAGAAATTTCTGGAGTGCGTTGACGATAACTTGCTGATAGAGGTGACCGAGAAGCCAGCAAGCAGAGGTGTTCTTCAGGACCTGGTAATAGCAAACAACTGGTTGGGAATGTGAAGGTCAGGCAGTGACCATGGGATTGTGGAGCTCAGGATCCTGAAGGAAAGAAATAAACATAAATAGCGGGATCACAACCCTGGGTATCAGGAAAGCAGACTTTGGTCTGTTCAGGGATCTGCTTGGAATAATCACGTGATAAGCAGACCTGGAGAGAAGGACCAAGCTCGAGAATGGTCAATCCTAATCTGTAGGAAGTCAAACAAAGGTGACAAGAGGCCAGCGTAGACAAACAAGGAGCTCCTGAGAAAAGTCAGTCTTAAAAAAAGAAGCATGCAGAAGTGGAAGCAGGATCAGGTGACCCTGAAGGAGTACAGAGACACCATTCAAGGAGGCAGGGATAAATTTGGCACATCCAAAGCCCACCTGGAGCTGAATCTGGCAAAGTGTAACAAGAAGGGCTTTTACAGGTATATCAGCAGCAAAAGGAGGATGAGTTTGCCTACTACTGAATGAGGCAGAGGACCTGGTGACAGAAGATTTGGGAAAGGCTGATATACTGCGTGTCCCTTTTCCTTCATTTTTACTGGTAAGATTTGTCTTTTGGAATCCCAGATCACTGAGTTCAGTGGGAAAGGGTGGAGAAATGAATATCTATCGTCAGTAGAGGAGGTTAAGACACAAATCCATTGGTGATGTGACACGTTCAAGAGCGCTAAGGGCACTGGCTGATGTCATTATAAAACCACTGTCCTATTATCTTTGAAAGGTCTTGACAATCCAGAGATATTCCTGAGAACTGGGGGAAAGCAAAAGGGTACTCCAGCCTTTGAGAAGGGCAGGTTGGAGGATCTGGGGAAGTACAGGTCCGTTGCCCTAACCTCAATCCCTGGAAAGGCAATAGAGCAAATAATTCTGCAAAGTTTTTCCAAAGACAAGGGACGAGGTCAGCAGGGATTTATGGAGGGGAAAACATGCCTAACTGACCTGAAAGCCTTCCACAATGAGGTCACAGGCTTGGTGGATGAGAGGAGCAGTGGATGTGGTTTGTCTTGACTTTAGTAAGGTTTTTGATGTCTCCCATAACCTCCTCGTAGGCAAGCTGATGAAGTGTGGCCTAGATAAGCGGAACAGTGGGCTGGATTGAAAACTCTCTGAAATTCTGGTCTCAAAAGGATTGTGATCTATGGAAGAAAGTCCATAGCAAAGCCAGTCGTTAGTGGTGCTCCCCTGGGTTTAAATACTGAGGCCGGTATCGTTCATTAATATTCTTCATTAGTGACATGCATGATAGGACAGAGTGCATGTTTGGTAGGTTTACAGGTGATAGAAAACTGGAAGGTGACCTTGAAGGTTGACAGACAGAATGGGTGTGTTGTCGTTCAGAGGGACCTTGACAAGCTGGAGAACTGGACCAACAGGAACCTCAAGAAGTTCAACAAAGGGAAGTGGAAAAAAAGTCCTGTCCCTGGTGAATAGTAACCCCTTGCACTGGTACACACCGAGGGCATCAGGAAACAGCTTTTCAGAGAAGGAACAGGGGTCCTGGTGAACAAGTAGTTGGCCCTGGGCCAGCAATGCACTCTTGGCAGTGTTGCCAGCAGGTCAGGAGGGTTAATTTTTCCCCTCTTCTCAGTACCGGTGAGAACACATCATCTGGAGTGCTGTGTCTGTTCCTGGGCACCCGGGTACAAGAGGGATGTGGATATACAGGAGTGCATGCGGTGGAGGGCTGCAAGGATGGCTAAGGGATTGGAGCATCTGGGTTAGAGGCTGACAGAGCTGGGACTGACTGTCCTAAGAAAGTGGGCTCTGGGTGGGGGTTTCATTGATGTGCATAAATGCCTTATGGGAGGGAGTAAAGCAGAGCCAGGGTATTGTCAGTGATGCCCAGTGAAAGGATGAGAGGTAGTGGGCACAAATTAAAAAAAAAAAATATCTGAGCACAAGGAAACCCTGTTCCACTGTGAAGGTGGTTGAACCCTGGAAGAGGTTTTCCAGGGAGACTGGAGTCTCCATCCTTGATGATACTCAAAAACTGGCTGGGTACGGACTTGAGCGTGCTCTAAGGACATTCGACTAGGCAATCTCAAAGCATCCCTTCCAACTTGAATTATTCTCTGATTCTATTTAATGTCTTGTACATAGGATTTTTATATTTGCATATGCTTATGATTGTGAGTTCTGAAAGCTTTCAAATACTCTGTAAAGATCAATGTTTTGAAATTTAACACGAACATATTTTCTTACTCTTCTGAATTTAAAGCTAGATTTTCTCTGTTCAATCTATATATGCTTTCATAAAATCAGGGTGCCATTTCATAGAGCTTATAATAATGTCATCTGCAAAGGGTGGCAGTGTCTGAGTAGCAGTACTGTGACAACAGTCGAAATGTGACACTAGTGTGAACTAGTTTTCTGTCATTCTGTGTGATGTTGTGTTTTATTTAATCATGACTACATTGACTGACCTTTCAGCATTTCAACCTTTTTCCAAGAGCTGGAACTAGTTTTCCAATTAATTTGAACCGCACACACAATTTTTTTGTCGTTCCTTTCCGTATGTTTTATACTGTATCTTTGCTTTCAGTTACAGATAACGTTTTATTGTGTTCTGTATTTTTTCAAATTTAGTTTATCCTGAATAATTTACTTAGAGTAGCAGTTCCTTTTGTTTTTCTTCAGTGATTTCTTTCTGTAAGCTATTTAAGATTCTTTTAAGAAAGAAAAAAATTTTGCCAAAACCGTAATTGATATAAAAAAAACCCAAAACAAGCAAACAGCAAAACCCCATCCAAATTCTATCCACTTTTCCATTGTGTTTCAGTATTTCTGAAACTTTATGTTGGTAGCTCAGAGCTTTACTTCCTTATGAAATGGAGTCCTTGTTGAAGAAATTAAACAAATTGAAAATGTTTTTCTTCCTGTAAAATCAGAAATACTTCCTTTTTTGTCTGAAATGTTTTTGGTTTGGTGAGAAAAGTGAGAATCATCTGAGATGCTCAGGAATATAAAACTGATTATAAGAAAATATTTCTAGAAAGACATTCTATTTACAGAGCATAAATGAATTTGAACATAGTTATTATAATTTTTGTTTTCTTAAAATACATGTATTTGGTTATTCTTAAGAGCAATGAAATACAAGTTTATATTTGCATACAACTTATTTATTTTCTTTGTGTTGGTGAGTTGCTTGCAAGTACTCTCCAAAAGTTGGTCACATTGAGGTAGATTTGGAAAAATAAACCACTGTTGTAGATGAAAGTGTTTGATTGTTTTTGGAAATTGTTACAGGTGACCGAGGTTTCTCCTAACGTGACTAAAAGCAGCCAAGCAGAAAAAGATGGTCGTGTACACCAGTGTTTTGAGTGTAGTCAGACCTTTTCTTCAGCCACCATGTTGATGCACCATAGTAAAGAGGTTCATGGGAAGGAAAGAATACATGTGTGCCATGTCTGCAATAAAGCCTTTAAGCGGGCAACACATCTCAAGGTACTTGGTCATCACAGTTGATTTTTCTCTTAACTTATTCTTTTGTTTTGGATTTTTTGCCATATTAATGAAAGGTACCTGTTATCCCTTTATCTTTCCTTTTACAGTGTGAGAGGTATGCATCTGATTTTAATGCAGATATTGACTACAGAATGAAAAATATGAATGCTTGTCATGCCAATAGTGCCAGAAAAAGATTTTACTTACTTTATTTGCTTATGTATGTCATCACTGCTAATCCTGATTTCCAGATAAGCTTTTGGAATCGTAGGAAGCTGTCTGCTCTGCACTCTTATCATTTGATTTTTAGATGCTTTGTCTTTTGAGTACAAGTGACAGCTGCAGAGGAAGCAGTTGTTTTAAAATATTGTTATATTATTGCTGTTGTCTAGTGATTTTTTTTTCTGTGTAGTCTTCTCTAGATCATGAAGAACCTGATAATTCCAATTTTTTTCAAAACCATTAGTGCTGTGTTTAAGTTTTTGTTAAATTATAGAATGTTCCTGTTAGGAATATTGGGCTATACTAGCCAAGTGGTATGTCCAGGCCAGTATCCTGTCTCTGACAGATACTAAAAGACAGTGATTTGAAGAAGTGCTTTACAAAAAGAGCAAACATATATTAGAACTTGCATAGAATTTTGCCAACTTCCTAGAATTTATAGCAGGAAATTTCTGGGGCCAAATATCTTGGTATAAATACCTTTGTATTAAGTAAGTTTCAGATCATTTTTTGGAGTAGGTCATAGCCTGCTTCTACCCTTCCAGTGCTTCAGGAGGTAATGAACAAGCTAAAAGCATGAGATTTTCTTCAGCTCCAACTAAGCTTTGGTTTATGAATCTCCTGTGATTTTCTGAGAAGACCTTTTATTATTTCCCTATAATACTATATTATTATAATTACTATGATAATAATATTCTTCCCTGTAACAGTCTCGCTGATTTTTCCAGTGAAAACGAATTCTGCAGACACTATTTACTTCAGTTCATGGAGTGAGGAATAGAACTTCATAGACACCAAGAGGGCTTATTGTTTAGGTGTAGTAAAGACTAATTAATAGTCTTTAGTTTGTAATGAATAAACTAGAAAATAATATCCACACACATTTTAGAAAGTGGACAAGTGCTCGCAGTACTGTTTCACATATGGGTCTTGATTAGATTTTTAGATTAAATAGGTTTGTATTTTGCTTTCTTTTGTAATCTGAATTGTATCTTGGTATTAATAAAGAAATTGAAATGGGAAAGTTAATACATAAGATACTCCTTTAAATTTGCAAACCTTCCACGCCCAGCATCAGTGAATCAAAGTTAGAACTGTTAGTAATGCTTCTTCATAAAGATAAAATGTGTATAAAATGTATAATACCCTCATTCTGCTTTCTGACCTCTAAGGACCTTAGTGACTTTTTTGTGATTCAATTTAAGAGTTAATTGTGCGGTGGTTCTGTTTGCACACTGACGTGGTGCAGCTGTGTGGATGTTTCGACGCTCTGTCTTTGAGGTTTTCCAGTGGTTCTTATTTGGGTGCTGAGCAGGAATACCTGTGTGTCAGGCAAGGGGAGGAGACGGATACTGGAGGGAGGAGGGAAAAAAATCCAATATTGACTTACAGTGCACAGTTGTCCAAAATCCGTGTTTGTAAGTGAACAAAGCATTTCAAGAGCTCTGGTTTTGGTTTGGTTTGGGTTTTTTATTTGCTTCAGATAATTATGAAGGGAACAATGTATGCCAAAAAAGCAATGCATACAATTATTGACAAAGGTTTTCAGAAATGTGGAAATGATGTAAATACTGAAGTTTTCTTAAATGGTCTGAATTGTATTTTTTTTCTGTACTGGCTTAGGAACACATGCAAACCCATCAGGCTGGACCTTCCCTGAGTTCCCAGAAGCCTCGAGTGTTTAAGTGTGATACCTGTGACAAAGCTTTCGCTAAGCCAAGTCAGCTAGAGAGACACAGTCGCATTCACACAGGTAACACAGGAAATGTTCATCTCACAAGATTTGCTTGTAAACATATGGGTACTATGTTTGGATTGCTCATGGTTTCAGGTAACTGTATTTAATTATCAGCTTAAGTTTAAAAAAAATAAATTTCTAACCCAAAGAATTTAGAAATTAAAATGACAAACAGCAGACTTGAGATCTCAGAAACTGTGTTGTTTTGTTAAAGCCAGAACATCAGTTACCATACTGCATGTATGGTGTGTGTGTAAACATGTTTTCTAAGGAGTATTCCTACCAGCTGGTCCAGGGTGGCTTCTTATCCAAGTATGGAAGGAAACTTGGATCTACTACAGCAGTTTTTATGTCCTAGGAGTCTCTGCTGACCCTGTGTATTCTCATCTCACAGGTTTACTGCTTACACTTCTCTTCTACCCAGTGCCCCAGGAGAAATGGTGATTGCTCTTCTGAGAGTGGCACTGGAGAACAGGAGCAGAGCTGCTCTGTGGTCACTGTGGTAGAAAGGAACATTCTGGTTATACTGGGGGCAGGAAAAGAGAGGCAGGCGTTACAATCCACGGAGATAACAAGTCCGTAGAATTCCCCAATAATTTGCTTCCTGCCTAACTGACTGAACTAACATGGACTTTAAAATCCTCAGATATTTCTGGGTTTCTTGTACTTGGATGCTCACGTGCTAGGAATGCTCCCAAGCTGTGACAATCCTTGCTAAATTAGTTTTTATATTACTGTCGTCTGATGTTTTGAAACAGCAAGTGAATCTACACAATAGCCGTTCTTTCAGAAGAGAATGTTCTTTTAAAAATCCCCCAAGACCAAAAGAGTGAGAATGTGCTGCACAGAAGTTTTTAGATGGGTGCTTTCTACATAAACTGCGATAGGAAAGGCTGATGTGAGTCTGAACTGATTTGTTTTCCTAACAGTATGATGCTTCTCTGAGAAAGTGTTTGTGATTTCTACCTTGATTAAGCATTTTTAACAATTTTTAATAGCCAGTACCTACTGAATCAGTGTCCAGAAGGAAAGCACATTATTTCTCTGAATAGCTTTAAATATTTTGTATATTCAGATTTATCAGTGAGGAACAGTTTGCCAAAATTAGAGGGAAACAGATACTTCCAGTTCTTCCAAAAAGCCGTGCGGTAATCCGTTACGCGGCACCAAAACAGCTGTTCGTCTTAAAAGAATGGAAAACTTGGAGTTAAAAATATCTGAGGAGACATAGATTTCCCTTCAAACTAGTGAAATCATTTTTAACAAAAATAGAACACTTCTGTGCTTTAAAGGACCTGTTATTGATTTAGAAGTTGGATTTAGTGTGGAAGCTACAGTGCACATGGGGACACTAACATATAGGTAATGGCAGAAGAGAGAAGTTGATCTTTTAAGGAAAATGGTGGAAAAATATTTACATTCCTGCTTGTGCTTTATTTATTAAAGTATATTTGTAAGTTTAGAAAGTGCTTTTAGAAGTCCTTAATGACATACAGCAGTGTGTCTTGGATTGATGTTGGAGCAAAGGTCTGATTTTGCAAAGTAGATATTTTGAAATTTTGAAACATTTTTGTAATAAATATGTTCCTGAGGTTGTATTTAGTAATTAGTAGTATTCTGACAGATTTGGAAGAATATGCCTGCTTTGGGAAGATATGGGAATCAGTAATAGTTGTTGGCACATGAGACCACAGGTCCCATGTAGAAGTATCAGAACTTTTTTTTTTTTAACACATTTGACTTTCTAGATTCTTACAGATGTCAGCTCTGTTAATTCTAGAATATTGTTTTATCTATATAATTTGTAAATTATATAAAAAGTGTTAGTACCCTTGAGTACAGAGAAGTCATGCTGATAAATTGATTTTTTTACATCTCTGTTAAATAATTTACTTAGATAATAAGTTGGATAGGAAGGCTAACAGTATCAGTGGTTTAGGACTTATGTAAATATTCGGACATTTAATTTGGGATGTTTGGCTGATGGAATGGAGCTGTAGAGCTGCTTAGAGAAAGTCTCAAGGAAAAAGATAATTTCTATTTAATTTCTAGGTCATCTCGATTATTTTTACTGAACTATATTTTTATGTTGAAATGAGAAATTGTAAAATATGTTTTTCTCTTTTGTAAGGGGAACGGCCGTTTCAGTGTACGCTGTGTGAAAAGGCTTTTAACCAGAAGAGCGCTCTTCAAGTCCATATGAAGAAGCACACAGGAGAGAGGCCTTATAAATGTGATTATTGTGCAATGGGATTTACACAGAAAAGCAATATGAAACTGCACATGAAACGGGCTCATGGTTACACTGGTATGTAGCATAAGGATAGTGATGGTGAGTGCACACTAAACACTTCCCGTAAGGTATTGAGGAAGCAGGCACTAATAGCCAAAGTTCAAAAACTATTACAGGAAAATAATCAATCATATTTGATAAATATTTTTTAATTTTTCAAAGAGCATCTCATCAATTTACAGAATCTGAAGCAGCTGTGTAACCTTTCCCAGCATGGTTCCTTTATTCCCAAGTGCTATATTTGCATTTTTCTTAACGCTATACGTCAAAGCTTACTCACTCGTCTTTTCTCTTGTACTTTGTTAGGTCCTGTACAAGAGCCTGCCAGTCATCAAGAACAAGAAGGGGAAGATATTAGTCGTGCTCTGAATTTAGAAGAAGTGGTACAAGAATCTTCAAATGAATGGCAAAGTATAGGCAGTGTTTTTCGATGACACCTTAAAATTTGAAAACTAAAAATGTTTCTGGGACTCGAATTTCTCTAAAGAAGTTTTCAGAAAAGTGAAAGATGGATTTTACACTTAAAGCTTCAAGCATTGGAAATACTAACAATAGAATAATATATTATAGTATTTTTAATTATTGACAAAAATTACCTAAAAGATTCATTCTTTTTTTAAGCTTGTAGAAGAATATTGGGAAAACGTCATTTAATCTCTGCTAAGTTGTTTGTGAATCAATGAACTCAGGTAATACTGTATACAGTTCCATCTTCTAACTCGCAGCCGGTATATCTATTTGAAAAAATAAACTGGAACTTTATATCAGAATAGAATGATTCCCATTTTTAAAGGAGGTGAAGAATTTGTGGGAAAACCATGAAATTATTGGTCACCTTTCTTTTTTACGTGTTTAAAGAAATAATTGAGGTTGGAAACAAAATGTTAGAGTAGATGCATGCAGTATATTTATTTTTTTACAAGGCAAAGGAAAATGCTGTATTTCTGTTTTAAGCTTTTTTTAGTACGTTTTGAGAATTCATTGAAAAAAATAAAATGCCATGATCTTATGGGTTTTCTTGAGTTAAACTCTTGAGAGGGAGCATGTTCATTTCCATTCCAGCCACAGAGGCAGTTAGTTGATATCTTTTACATTAAAAGTCTGAGGTTTTAAACTCAGCAATAATTATTTAAACGGGATCCAGACTAGAAGAGTTTCCAATGAAAGCCTCTTCTTTCACGTTTGCTGTGTTGGATCAGTAGGTACATATCTCGATATCTGTGTAAAACACAGGCGTATGCTAAACCTGGGAAGTAAAGATACAACTTTGTGTTAGCAGTGAGGAACTTCGATGCACACTAGGTCACCTATATTGTACCATATTCCCCAGTGCTGTGAACAGTTATCATTTCAAAACTGTAAATTCTTCATTATTTTCTTTGTGAATTTTGGAAATACGTTACTTTTTTTTTTTGTTATTAAGTCATTGTTTCACCAAAACTACCTAGTTGACTAAGTAATGCTTTGAAAGGTGCCACTTGTTAAGTATCTTCATAACAAAGAAACACTGGAGTAAGAACATAGTCATCTTTTAGACATTCCAAAGACAGAAGCTTTTTTCTTATTTTGACCTTGGTCTTTTGAATTTTATTTATATGTTACATATATATAGATATATATATATGTGAGCTTGTATGTGTGTGTATATATATATATATTTAAAATTATATGAGCCTCTGTGTGGCTGATTGGTATATTTTGTAAATACTAATCCCAGGAAGTTCATCTTTTTGGTTTGCCGCAAGTACTTCTAGATCAGTGGTGGATTTGTTGTAATATAAGACAGAGCTGGATTTTGATTTACCTTCTGAAAGATGATTGCTCTCAGATCCAAAAATCCCTTTTCTGTAAATATTGTCTATACTTTGTCTATGATACAAACTAGTTATTTCAGATTGCTGAAGCAAGAAATCACTGTTGGTTTTGATAGGGCATCTCTTAATTATTTTGTTAACTCTTTGGCATATGTATATAAGTAATATAGTTGGTGACATGAAAATAACACTTTTGTTATGTGGAATATTTAATTCAAAAACATGTTAAATAATATTACTTTTTTCTAAATCCTGTTTCATGTATTTTTTAAGCATTCGAGTCTGGGTTGTAGGAAATTCAGCAGCTCTGTTGACCAGAAGTGCGTGTCTCAGAATTTAGAGAATATATGTGAAGTTCTTCCATCAGTGCCTTTCCTTCCAGACAGCCTGTTAGTGTTTCAGCTGCTGCCATCGAAATGCAAATCCAGCCTTCATAATGGGACGCGATTCCCGAGCGGTTGAAGGTGTGCAGTCTGCTCTAGCTGTGGTTGCTTTGCCAGCACGTAGAAGCTGGCAGCGGTTGACACCGGGGGAGCGGGTGGGGAAAGCAGATCTCACGAGTAAAAAGATGCAGTTTTTAAACGGTCACTTCTCAAAGTGGTGTGTCTTGATGAGAGGCAATGGGTGTGTGTTGTAAGCCTTGGAAGAGTTAAACAAGCGGCACGAGTTACGGAGTTGCCTGACATTTTTCCTGAATTCAGTTTGCTGCTCCTCCAGCACTTGCTGGAGACTTTTAAAAAACTTTTTGGTAACATGGTATTTGACCTGCTTCCCTGTATCTTCCTCCCCCACGAACTTCAAGAATTCACTCTTGAGAATCCTGATAGAGGTTTTGATGGCCCAGGTTCCTGGGCAGGATTGAGTCAGAGGGTTTCAGTGTATCTGTTGCTGGTCAGTACAGATACAGACGCTGTAGCCAGTATGGTGGCATTTTGAAAAGTGGTGTTGCAGTAGATGTATTTTTTAGGGAGCAGAAAGAACTCTTGCTCTCAGCCCAGTTTGAAGAGTCAGATTGTTTAGTATGTGAGCAGTGCGTAGGAATGCCTCTCCTTGGTTTGGTACACTAGCCTCGGGCCTTTTGGGTCGTGTCTGCTCAGGTCTTTCTCTTGGTTCATGTCCATTCCTTCAGGGAAAGAAATGGCACAGTCCTGGTACTGCCTGTCCATTCTTATTTCAGGAAAAATCCTTTGCTTAGTAGTCACAAAGCCATTTAAACCACTGGTTTTCAGTAAAACTACGAGTGAGTAATTGCAAGAATAAATTTCAGTCCAAGATGTAATCTCTTTCAAGAGGCTTGTGTTGGTAAAATGACGTGTTAAAGCACCCTGCCTTTCCTTCTGTAGGAAATCAATTGTAAAAAGCCACATCCAGCCTCTGAAAAAGATGACCGAGGGGAAGACAGAGCGATGAAGGCGAGGAAGCAGCTCTGGATAAGTTCAGTAGTTCTGCAGTGGAGTATTTTGAAAGATGTATTTCTCAATTATTTTTTTTAACCTTAAATATTCTTTCCCCTTTTTGAAGCCTGCTATAAAAAACAACCTGATTTTCACATCCCCTGTTCGAAGAAGGTGCTTTGTGCTGTACTTGTTTATGAAGAAGGGGATTTGATTGCCTGCACATGGGCATTGTTATGCTTTACAATATCCTGCTACTCTTCAGCTGCCCCTTTGGAGACCCTGGCCGTGCTGAGGCACCAGCAATATCATTAGAAGCCTGTGCGTGGGCAGCTGGATGCAAGTGTTATTTTCTGGTATCTGAACATTATTCATAACTTNGTTCAAAAACTATTACAGGAAAATAATCAATCATATTTGATAAATATTTTTTAATTTTTCAAAGAGCATCTCATCAATTTACAGAATCTGAAGCAGCTGTGTAACCTTTCCCAGCATGGTTCCTTTATTCCCAAGTGCTATATTTGCATTTTTCTTAACGCTATACGTCAAAGCTTACTCACTCGTCTTTTCTCTTGTACTTTGTTAGGTCCTGTACAAGAGCCTGCCAGTCATCAAGAACAAGAAGGGGAAGATATTAGTCGTGCTCTGAATTTAGAAGAAGTGGTACAAGAATCTTCAAATGAATGGCAAAGTATAGGCAGTGTTTTTCGATGACACCTTAAAATTTGAAAACTAAAAATGTTTCTGGGACTCGAATTTCTCTAAAGAAGTTTTCAGAAAAGTGAAAGATGGATTTTACACTTAAAGCTTCAAGCATTGGAAATACTAACAATAGAATAATATATTATAGTATTTTTAATTATTGACAAAAATTACCTAAAAGATTCATTCTTTTTTTAAGCTTGTAGAAGAATATTGGGAAAACGTCATTTAATCTCTGCTAAGTTGTTTGTGAATCAATGAACTCAGGTAATACTGTATACAGTTCCATCTTCTAACTCGCAGCCGGTATATCTATTTGAAAAAATAAACTGGAACTTTATATCAGAATAGAATGATTCCCATTTTTAAAGGAGGTGAAGAATTTGTGGGAAAACCATGAAATTATTGGTCACCTTTCTTTTTTACGTGTTTAAAGAAATAATTGAGGTTGGAAACAAAATGTTAGAGTAGATGCATGCAGTATATTTATTTTTTTACAAGGCAAAGGAAAATGCTGTATTTCTGTTTTAAGCTTTTTTTAGTACGTTTTGAGAATTCATTGAAAAAAATAAAATGCCATGATCTTATGGGTTTTCTTGAGTTAAACTCTTGAGAGGGAGCATGTTCATTTCCATTCCAGCCACAGAGGCAGTTAGTTGATATCTTTTACATTAAAAGTCTGAGGTTTTAAACTCAGCAATAATTATTTAAACGGGATCCAGACTAGAAGAGTTTCCAATGAAAGCCTCTTCTTTCACGTTTGCTGTGTTGGATCAGTAGGTACATATCTCGATATCTGTGTAAAACACAGGCGTATGCTAAACCTGGGAAGTAAAGATACAACTTTGTGTTAGCAGTGAGGAACTTCGATGCACACTAGGTCACCTATATTGTACCATATTCCCCAGTGCTGTGAACAGTTATCATTTCAAAACTGTAAATTCTTCATTATTTTCTTTGTGAATTTTGGAAATACGTTACTTTTTTTTTTTGTTATTAAGTCATTGTTTCACCAAAACTACCTAGTTGACTAAGTAATGCTTTGAAAGGTGCCACTTGTTAAGTATCTTCATAACAAAGAAACACTGGAGTAAGAACATAGTCATCTTTTAGACATTCCAAAGACAGAAGCTTTTTTCTTATTTTGACCTTGGTCTTTTGAATTTTATTTATATGTTACATATATATAGATATATATATATGTGAGCTTGTATGTGTGTGTATATATATATATATTTAAAATTATATGAGCCTCTGTGTGGCTGATTGGTATATTTTGTAAATACTAATCCCAGGAAGTTCATCTTTTTGGTTTGCCGCAAGTACTTCTAGATCAGTGGTGGATTTGTTGTAATATAAGACAGAGCTGGATTTTGATTTACCTTCTGAAAGATGATTGCTCTCAGATCCAAAAATCCCTTTTCTGTAAATATTGTCTATACTTTGTCTATGATACAAACTAGTTATTTCAGGTTGCTGAAGCAAGAAATCACTGTTGGTTTTGATAGGGCATCTCTTAATTATTTTGTTAACTCTTTGGCATATGTATATAAGTAATATAGTTGGTGACATGAAAATAACACTTTTGTTATGTGGAATATTTAATTCAAAAACATGTTAAATAATATTACTTTTTTCTAAATCCTGTTTCATGTATTTTTTAAGCATTCGAGTCTGGGTTGTAGGAAATTCAGCAGCTCTGTTGACCAGAAGTGCGTGTCTCAGAATTTAGAGAATATATGTGAAGTTCTTCCATCAGTGCCTTTCCTTCCAGACAGCCTGTTAGTGTTTCAGCTGCTGCCATCGAAATGCAAATCCAGCCTTCATAATGGGACGCGATTCCCGAGCGGTTGAAGGTGTGCAGTCTGCTCTAGCTGTGGTTGCTTTGCCAGCACGTAGAAGCTGGCAGCGGTTGACACCGGGGGAGCGGGTGGGGAAAGCAGATCTCACGAGTAAAAAGATGCAGTTTTTAAACGGTCACTTCTCAAAGTGGTGTGTCTTGATGAGAGGCAATGGGTGTGTGTTGTAAGCCTTGGAAGAGTTAAACAAGCGGCACGAGTTACGGAGTTGCCTGACATTTTTCCTGAATTCAGTTTGCTGCTCCTCCAGCACTTGCTGGAGACTTTTAAAAAACTTTTTGGTAACATGGTATTTGACCTGCTTCCCTGTATCTTCCTCCCCCACGAACTTCAAGAATTCACTCTTGAGAATCCTGATAGAGGTTTTGATGGCCCAGGTTCCTGGGCAGGATTGAGTCAGAGGGTTTCAGTGTATCTGTTGCTGGTCAGTACAGATACAGACGCTGTAGCCAGTATGGTGGCATTTTGAAAAGTGGTGTTGCAGTAGATGTATTTTTTAGGGAGCAGAAAGAACTCTTGCTCTCAGCCCAGTTTGAAGAGTCAGATTGTTTAGTATGTGAGCAGTGCGTAGGAATGCCTCTCCTTGGTTTGGTACACTAGCCTCGGGCCTTTTGGGTCGTGTCTGCTCAGGTCTTTCTCTTGGTTCATGTCCATTCCTTCAGGGAAAGAAATGGCACAGTCCTGGTACTGCCTGTCCATTCTTATTTCAGGAAAAATCCTTTGCTTAGTAGTCACAAAGCCATTTAAACCACTGGTTTTCAGTAAAACTACGAGTGAGTAATTGCAAGAATAAATTTCAGTCCAAGATGTAATCTCTTTCAAGAGGCTTGTGTTGGTAAAATGACGTGTTAAAGCACCCTGCCTTTCCTTCTGTAGGAAATCAATTGTAAAAAGCCACATCCAGCCTCTGAAAAAGATGACCGAGGGGAAGACAGAGCGATGAAGGCGAGGAAGCAGCTCTGGATAAGTTCAGTAGTTCTGCAGTGGAGTATTTTGAAAGATGTATTTCTCAATTATTTTTTTTAACCTTAAATATTCTTTCCCCTTTTTGAAGCCTGCTATAAAAAACAACCTGATTTTCACATCCCCTGTTCGAAGAAGGTGCTTTGTGCTGTACTTGTTTATGAAGAAGGGGATTTGATTGCCTGCACATGGGCATTGTTATGCTTTACAATATCCTGCTACTCTTCAGCTGCCCCTTTGGAGACCCTGGCCGTGCTGAGGCACCAGCAATATCATTAGAAGCCTGTGCGTGGGCAGCTGGATGCAAGTGTTATTTTCTGGTATCTGAACATTATTCATAACTTTGAAAAAAAATAAAAAATAAAAAAACACACAAACAAATAAACGACCACCCAGAACCTTATCTATAC
This sequence comes from Syrrhaptes paradoxus, assembly GCA_013400615.1. NCBI lineage: Eukaryota > Metazoa > Chordata > Aves > Pterocliformes > Pteroclidae > Syrrhaptes > Syrrhaptes paradoxus. The sequence goes on along the minus strand of VZTO01007605.1, from coordinate 109,821 downwards.
AATCTTCTCTGTTGTAAAAGACAAAACTGGCTCAAGTTTCATTTCAAGTTGATTACTTTATTTCAATAATATTTTTAAAAGCTGTGTTCCTCTAAGAACAATACGTATTCAAATAAAATCAACTATTATGTTGCAGAGTATACATCTGAATGCAGNAAAAAATAAAAAAACACACAAACAAATAAACGACCACCCAGAACCTTATCTATACAATCTTCTCTGTTGTAAAAGACAAAACTGGCTCAAGTTTCATTTCAAGTTGATTACTTTATTTCAATAATATTTTTAAAAGCTGTGTTCCTCTAAGAACAATACGTATTCAAATAAAATCAACTATTATGTTGCAGAGTATACATCTGAATGCAGCTACAATAGAAAAATCCACATAGCAACCAATGTAGGTAACAGAAGATGTAATACGTGTGTGTATGATTAATAATTTTGGTGGTTTTGTTTTCTTTAGTTTCTATGTATTTTTTGTCCTCTCATCTTTCATTGCTTCATATTAATGGACACTGATTTAAACCTACAATAATAGATTTAGATATGAAATGCGACTAACATACGTATTTTAGGTAAATTTTACTGGGCACTTATTAGGAATGCAGCTTCAACCTGGGAAGCATTAACTGTAGTCTACAATGCGAAGGCTAAAACTAAAAAAATACAATAATTAATCAGACACTTAGATGATAGCTTGAAGAAATGGTAAGTTTAAGTAATAAAACAGTGCAATTCAGAAGAGCTTTTTCTTTCCCTAGGTGTGGTTGGAAATGCCATTGCCACACATTCGTTTTAGTAATTTGTGAACAATTAATATCTAAATCTAACTCAGCTGTAATTGATTTCTATAAGGCAACTACAGTACAACAGTTAAATGTTCACAGTAGTTCACTATGAGTTTGTTTTGGTGCACTGCCTTCAACAGGCATCCAGATGTTACGCAGGCAAAAGATGAACCTGCCAAATATAACACTGCTGCTGTCCCGAGAGGAAGATTTGAAATTCTGACGTGAGATGTGCAGAACTATCCGAGATACCAGTACTGAAGGGCTCTCTTTCAGAAATTAGACTTATTTGTTTATGTATTTATTTACTTATTTATTGTACTGCAGAGTTAATGCTGTTGCAGCAGAGTTTCTGTGAAGCACCAGTGACGTCCAGTGGTCACTTATGCAATCTTAGATGTTTCTTCTCTGGGAATATCCCTTGTTTCTAACATTAGTCTAACTCAAATTTTAAATCCTCTTTCTCTCCCTCATCTGCTCTAAATTCTGATGGTTTGGATGCGATGAGCAATTCGTGCTATGGAAAGAATTTCCTTATTATTATTATTATTATTGCTCTGCATCGTACTGATTCCACAACATCTGCCCCCTCCCACACTTCACATGCCTTGAACTCCCGAAGTTTGGTAAACCTTTCCGTGACTGCCTAATCCTGTTATGAAAATAAATTATTCTGTGAGTGAGAGAAGGAAGATTAAAACAAAACAAAACCAAATCAAAAAAATGTATTTGGATAAACAGTCCTTACAACTTCTGCACATGGTGGATATTTTTTTTTTTTTTAAACAGCAGTGTCTCAGAAAGTCATTAACAGCAGTGCTCAGTATCCAAGACATTAGCTCTTTATTTGTAATGCTGATGTTCATTCACTAAAACAATACCAGAAGACTTGAGCTCAAATTAGGTGCCTGGGAGAAATAATGAAGTCCAGCATACAGTTAGGGCATCCTGAAGAAGAACGAGTAAAGTCAGAGATCGTATTACTTCACAGAAAATAAGGAAAACATCTAGTAAAGGTATTTTTTATGTTCCTTTCATTCAACTGTTGGTCAGGGATTGCCAATAGAAGTTTGTATAATCTACTGCATGCAGAACCTAATTGGCATTAATTAATGGATGCATCTACCTAGGTAATTGTTGCAGTTGTTATTAATTTTAAGGCAGTTACATTATGAAGCAGAGTACATGATCCTTGGATGGCATCTTAGAGCTTCAGCGCCTAGCAACTGGGGAACCAGATCGTGATCCAGGTCGGGACCCAGAGCCTCCCTGTGGAGGGAAGAACAGAGTTGGGTTAATTAAAAGGTACTGGAAATCTGGAAATTCTCAGCTTTCAGTGCTCCCGCCCTTAGGTTTGCTAAACTAAATTTAATGTAATCCATTAGGCAACTGGCTTTTTTTCTTTCAAAGTTAAATTCAAGAATGGGTAACTTTTTTATTGTAAAAATATTTTGATTTTTTTTATTGTAAAAGTCCATAAAATTATATAAAGAAATAGTTATTAGTGCCTCCTGCTATAGGCAATGATTCTAAATCAAATGGGCACGAATGGTGTACTAGGTGATGTGCTATGTATGAATGCTTCTCTACCTTTGAGGAAAAATCCAGTCCTAGTTAAAGTAGCTGCCCGTGGATATGACCTGCTCTTCATGTGTCTTTTTCCTGACACAGAACGTGAAAAATCCTCATGACCAACTTTTTTCCTGTTCTGTGTTGGTGGGGCTGTGTGGTGACCAGATTAACGATAACCTGACCAAATGTTTATTTTTCACATGACGAGCGGGGACTGTTCGAGTTGTTGCTTCACCAAATACTTGTCTCTGTACTACCCTTCTGCAGCTTGTCCTTCTGCTTTCATTCTCACTGCTCTATGTTTAGCAGCAAGTGTGTCACCTCCTTCACCCTCTGTGTTCCAGGTCATTTCTGAGCCGGTAACGACACAGATCCTGGTGCAGATTTTTGTGGGACTTGGTGGACTTTCTTTCCTGATAGTACCTGACTGTGTATTTTTGTTTCCTATCATGTAAGTAGAGATAACCTTCTGGTTTATCAGTGAAAATCTAGTTCCTTCAGAAGCTTTGAGGAAACGTGGCTGTTCCAAGCATGGAAGGTTCTGGAGAGGTTTGGCTTCTCTTTTTCCTGGACTCAATTTTTTTTTTTTTTTTTAATTTAGGGTAAGTTCAATTGTACTTTACCAGTTTAAAGATTTTGGAAAGAGTGCCCTGGCCCTCATGATAGGATCCCTTATGTCCCTTGTGAGCAGATTTATGCTCATAGAATTTTCCGCTTCCTCCATATCCTGGCTTGTGTCCTTCACCACCCTGCAAAGAAAGATTTTCACAGATATTGCAAATGATCGCATTCAAATTATCATTTCCACACATTGTAATCTTTTTGTGATCACCGAAATGCAATACTTAAATAAGACGTTTAGAGGTGTTGGAATGAAATAGTCTTTTATGTAATAAACAAGGATGGAGGACAATGTTCAGAAATTCTCTGAATATACACAAAGCTCCGGGAAGCACCAATCTGTAAAAGATTAATAATTAAAAAAATGGACACTCGGAAAGTTAACCTGCGTGACAAAACTTAAAATGTTTCAATTTAATGGGTTCTAAGATGTCAAACATGTCCATTAATTTGTATTCTTCTGATAGTGAAAAAATACTCAATGGCTTTTAGGCTTTAATATTTTGTCTTAAAATGCAAGTAATTTACATGTCCACCTCGTATGAACTCAAACCTGTGGTAGAGAAGTAGAGTTTAATTAGTTGGGAGGTAACTGTGGGAAGAACTTGCCTAATCACTGTAGGCAGGTCACTTCTTACTGGAAGGGATTGCAAGGGAGGGCGAGACAAAACACTTGAATTAGTGAGAGCGTTAATTGTGCAGACGTCACGGTGTAAGAGCAGCTGGAACTGTGGAGTAAGCGCCCATCTCATCCCAGCCCTCCCTCCTGTTTTTACCCTTCCCAGGAAAATGAAAATGCAGCAGAGTCTTCCAGGAGTCTTTAAGGGCAGAGAGCTTTGCCATGCAGTGGATTTTGCACCCTTTGCACTAAAGCAAAATAAATTATCGTTGCGAGGCTGTCAAGTTGCTGGATAAGAGCAAGCAGCAGAATTACCGTCTTTAAATGCTGTGGGAGGAGAGAGGGAAGTGGAAGGGGAAAAGCAAAATAGCAAAATTGAGACAAAACAAAAATTATCGTGTTTCTGTGGCAGGTTGAGGCAATGGAGCAAGATATGCTTTGGCCTGGTAAATAGAATGGCTGTTATTGAAAGCACGTTTGTCACCTACCCAGCTAAATCTGGTGAGGGATAATCCTCTTCCCTGTGTGTGCAACAAACAGAAACAGTGACATGGTGACCACCATGGAACACAGCATCCGATGTACCATACACAGCAGAAAAAATAACGAAATACTGGCCAAGTAATGAGGCAGGAATTGAAAATTACAATCTGTACAGTCAGTCCGTGAACCAAAAGAGGAAAAATTCTTTAATTACAAGAACTGACTTCACTAGCCGTGGTTTGTCAGTATTATGGACTTCAGAAGCCAGCTGAGCTTAGTAAATGGCTTTTCTGCCTTAGTCCCTTTGCTTTGCATATTCCCAGTGTTAACTACAGATTTTTACTTAGTGCCGTTAGAGAAAACACATCAGGCTAGCAGCTGAATTGGTATAAATTAGTCCAGAAAAGATCTCGGGCATTGCTTGAGCCCCTGAAAACGCTTACCTTTGCTTGCATGGGGGGAGGTGTACGGGGCGAGACCTAAAAACCAAACAAAACCAGTTGTAAAACCAAGGCAGAAATAAATGTAGGGATCATCAGGCTTTTTGCATACTACCTCTGAGTTAGTAGGATTGAGTGCTACCCAAGTAATTGCACCAAGAAGCTGCTCTGTTGTCTTGGGGTTTGCCCAGAACACACTGGACACAAAGACCAAACCTGTGAACGGTGAACCTGCGTAATTGTCATGGTTGTTGCTGAAATTTGTGCCAATGGCGGGTTCACCCGCATTTTTGTAGCGTTTTTTGTGTTTCCAGGGAAAAATTATCTTTGTATTTGAATGGTGTGATGAGCTCCGAGGCACAGCACCATTCACGAGGCTCAAAATAGCGGCTGTTGGTTGGGGAGTGTTTGGTTACTGATGGATCCTAGAGAAAATATTTCATTTTAGTGCATAAGAAGAAAAGAGGAGACTTACAATGTTCTTGAAGAAGTGGACTACAGGGTTGTCGTCACCAGGCCGGCCGTGCTGAGATCTCTGGGGGATGGACCCTACGTGGTGGCTGGCCCTGGCCACGTGTATATCCTGAAAGGCAGAAGAGGCGCATCACCGAGCCAGCTCCCAACGAAGCTGCTCAGCGGCTGTGTGAAGACAAATCATTTTCACCAGCAGTGAAGAAAGACAAAAGTGCCTTGGAAATCTCCAGAGATTGCCACCCCAAGTTGTCAGTCCTGTGAAGGAACAATTTTTTAATACAATGGCAAATACGGAGTATGTATATGTACATCTCTTGTGCATATATGTATGGGTGTGCCTGGCTTTAGTGTGGAATTAAACCTGTTATTGGAAAGTTCTGATAACAGAAACCTTGTGATTTTCCTTCTTTCGGAAGCAGGGCTGCAGAATGTCATTTTAGAAATGAAACCTGAAATGGAGAAAAAATTATGTTGGGTCACTCTGTGTGAGAGCAGGAAAGGATCGTGTATCATTACTCGGTTCCCAAAGACTACATAACAACATTGCCAGAGCCACGGATTTTTTTGGAATGGTTTTTTTTCAAATGAGCCTGACGATACTTTTTATTCTCAGTAGGGCTTCCTGAGCAATACAGGAAGAAGACCAGTAAGCAAAGGGAAAATAAATAACAAAAGCAAACATTGTGAGGAGTGAATACCTTGACTTGGAGCGTGGTGCATCTGTTGCAGTGAAAGTCACGTCAAAAATTGGGTGTAGTTACTGCTATGTGGATGCAATATGACAGAGTTTAAAAAACCTGTTCCATTGACTGAGTGGATTACAGGCATCTGCCCATTGTGCAGGTGTAGAGGCACGAGGCTCCGTGCTCAATGCAAGAGATCTCGAGTATGTTCAGAGGGTAACGGAGAAGGTGGGAGAGAATAAAAATAACAGCAGTGCTGCAGGGGTTCTCTTAGCGTAACGAATTCCTTGAAAACACGATGATGCTGTAGGCATCGTGGGGATGCTAAACATTTTCATTGACTTCTAAAGTTGAAATAGAAATCCGTAGTGAGACAGTAGCTCACAGAAGCACTTCCCTCATAGCACAAATTATGTGATTCTGAGGAGAAATGGAATTCAAATATATTGTTTAGAAGATGAATTTTCTTAGGGGAAAATGTGAGCCAGTGCAGAGAAGTTCAGCTGGTATTTATCAACCTCATTGTTTGCGTGCCAATGGTACTTGGAGATTTACTGTTTAAAAAACAGGAATTTCTGAATTGTATTGGATCTGACAGATTTTTATAGTGTCAAGCAGTCCGTCCTGTTTATCCTTCTGCAGCAGGTTTCACTAGTTCCACCGTTGCCAAAATATCCCCTGCTGTGGGGGTTGGGAGGAGGGAGCCAGTAAGGTCGGTGCTTGTTTAGAACAAGTTACTTCAGCCCAGTGGTTGTCTTCTTAACCCACGTTCAAATGAAGCACTGCATTGCTTTGTCTTTGGGATAAACACCGGCGTGCAGCAGGATCTGGTTGCTGTCTAACTGCCAAACTGGAGCAGTACGTGGAGCAGAAAACTTCCAAGTCAGGTCTCGTTTGCACGGGGTGAGCTATGGTTTGGCACCAGGCAAATCCCAGAGAATTGGGGATAATGGTTTCTTACAGTTCAGATGAGGCTGAGTTTCCTGAATTTAGCATTCTGGTCAATTGTTAGTGTTAATAAGTTATTAAAATGGTTATTGTGTAGGAAGTCTGTGGTGCAAATGTCAACATGGTCTTTGGCTGGGTCCCCTTTTAGAGCTTATGGGGTGGTAGCCAGTCTGGAGCCATAACGATGGTTCTGTGTCACTTTAATGCCGTAGTTTCCCCAACGTTTCAAACAAAGTCCTTCCCTTTCATACTGTCATCAGCAAGCTGCATTTACAGTCAGATCTTTGATATAATTCTCAATTTGTGGCAGTTAATCAGATGTTTCCCTTGAATTTACTGTTAGAATGACTCTTTCTCCTGTAGTTCTTTCAGTTTTCAGGCTTCTGGGGCAGGGGGTGAGATCCAGAGGCTTTTTTCTGAGGTTGCTCGCACTCATTATTTATGAAAATCATTTCCCTCAGAAGAGTAATAACGAATATCTATAGGTGTTGAAAGTTAAATTCTAATGGATTCAGGCGGCGCTTTGCTGAATGAAAGAGAAAAGAAATCTGGTTTATTCTGTTAGGACAGGCTGCTGAGGCGGTGTTTTAGCATAGGACTGTTTTGAGTGAGATTAAATATGCTTTTAGCGCTTGGGGGGAAAAAAGCATTGACCTTAAAACCTGACAGGAGTACAGCAGAGCAGCCGTGTCGTAGGAATTTGTTGTGCTCACAAAGTATGATCTTGAATTCAGAGCCCTTGGGTACTGTCTGTCAGTTTGGAAACAGAGGTCCCACTGTTTGTGCCCTTAAAAAAAAAAAAAAACTAAAAAAATTACAGCTTCTAGGGTAACTGAACAGTTTTAGTCACAAGCAGACTTTCAAAAAAATAAGATAGAGGAGAACACTCAGGTTTTCACTGTTCCCAGTTAACTTTTTGTTTTACCTTAATAAAGGATCCCTGCAAGTCAGCTCGGCTGTACATTCAAAAGAGCCAAAAAGGAAAGATCCCTGAGTCTGAACAATCTGAATTATTAGGAACTGTGTGCCCGCACTGGAAGTTTAAGCAGTATCTGGGAGATGTAATGACACAGAGTCTGCAACTTCACAGTGAAATGAATAGCTTTCAGGATCAATAATGGAAATAAGAACACTTTTAAATTACCTTCACGTCCCACTAATTACGTTTACTGCACAACCTCTATTAATATTTTGAAAGAGCTGCTGGGGAAAAAAAAAAAAAAAGCCATTTCTCTAAGCCAGTAACAAGAACCCAGTCTGGGTTTGTGCAGGATTATTGCATTTCCAGCTGAGGTGGAGATAGCTCGGTCTGTGCTCTCCAGTGTTGTGAGGAGGCTCAACCAAGGCTCTTGGCATTTTCCGTGGCACTGGGTAAGGGCTGAGGGGTGTTACAGTCTGTGCCGCAACTCTGCAGGAGACTAGAGGACGCTTGTGATTTTTGGTAAATGGAGCTGGCCCTTCGGGTCTGTACGTTCGGACACCCTGTTTGAGAGTCCAGGTTTGTGATCATCCACGTGTCTGACCTGAGCCATCGTAGGATGCGAGGGATTAAATTCATTTTCCCATAAACAGAATTGCAGTTACGTATTCTGCGTGTCCTGCTTGATTTTGTTTTTCAGATTTGCTGCAGAAGTGTAAAAAATGTGCTTAAGCAGCAGCAGACATTTCATGATATCATAAGATTCCATTCAATACATTTCTGCCTTTGCTTGGTATAAACATGGTGTGTTAGATCTTGAAGCTCAGACTCATTAAGGGGGATTTCAAATGTGTTTTATAATCTCTCTCACCGAGCTCTCATCCTCCACAAGAGGACTGCTTATAACCAAAGATTGCATACACACATAAATACAAAGTTAAAGCTCTAATTCCCAATCAGTAGGTGATACACATTAGTGACAATAATAGTATTTAGGTATTTTTTGGCTTGGAGTACTGAATTTATAGTTTTTCCTGTTCCTTTCAGGATCATTATTGTGTGGTTTCATTGCTTGCTTTAGGATGTGAAATGAAAATCTAAAGAACATCCCACGTGATTTCTGTAATGAAAAAATCCAAATACATGTGAAAACAGATGATTTAAATGTAATCAAACCAATTAAGCATTTTTAACGTTAGTAAGAATGAAAACCAATGGACGTTCTCATGGGTTCAATGGGGGTTGTCTTCAAAAAAAAGATACCTAATGAGTCACTGTGCATGAATTTAAAAGAAATCATACAAAATCCCCAAATTTCTAACTCATATAGATAGGAGAAGTACACTTAGACTGGAATAAAAACCAGCCTTTAAGCGTGAAGGGATGAGTCGGACCATTGGGAAGAGCAGCGGGCAGTTTGGAAGCCACTCAACTGCTTTGTGTTGGTGCTTGAATGGACTCTGAATACAAACTGTAGGAAAGTCCCCACCCAGGGTTGAATTTCCAATGTTAGCACAATTTCACATGGCAGGTGAGCGAGACATCCTCTCCAGGAATGTGTGCACCTCTTTTTATAAAGCCAGGAAATTTGTTATATACGGTTTGACCTGACCAGGCATGGGAAAACCAGCAGGTGCTTGAACACTGAAATTGCTTCATCTCAGGCTGTGGAGCTGCTTTGTGTGGGGTTTGCACAGGGTCAGGGGTTCCTGGGCGCAGAGTCGCTGCGTTGGAGCCTTCCAGTGTTACCAAGCAGCAACAGAGCACAGCACCCGGGTAGTGGGAGGATGTCTTCTTCCATTCTGGTAGTGATACAGCTGCTGTAACCATGCACTGCTAAACCAGAGCGACGGCAGCCTGGTGGCATTGCTTGCATTTCCATTCACCCCAGTACCAGTTTGCTCTTTGTGATGGTGTTTGTTGCAGGCTGTTCACAACTTCCTGATATGTTACAAAAGCGATGGGGATGCTGACATCTTCCCCAGATGCTGGGCTGATGGTGACATTGTAATTAATCAGCTCATTCAGCGGGCTCTACCAGTCACTTTAGAGAAGATGAACCACTCATCCTTACAATGGTACTGTTAATTTTTATTCCCTTGGAAATGAGGGCAGACATAAAATGACTTGCTCAAAGTGATCAAGCAGAATTGGTCAAAAGAGAGATTTCGTGGCCAGGAGATTCTGCAGGAGATTCCACTTCCAGTGTTGTGCTGAGATCATTAATGTCATCTTTGTCTAGCAATAGGAGATGAACAGAAAGAGGAGGAACTCTGAGCAGAAAGGATTAAAAAACACAAATAGGTGACTGAAAAGTAAGAATCCCAAGGAAGATGAGAAGATGGCATGAAAATGGAGAACACGGACCATCAAGAGAGGTACATGATCACTGATAATCCCGAACCCCGTTTCTCCATCCCCCTCTTACTCCTCAGTGCCTTGATGATTAGGGGTCACACATTAGAAGGTGAGAGGAAAGGAATTACTGGGGAGAAAAGAGGAATCAGGACAGTTGTTCAGGATTAGTTTTGTTTTACGATGACACTGGTGCTGTTGTACCTTCTGGGTTTTTCCTCATGTCCACATTATTCCATTGTTGGGACACTTTTGATAAATTATTTCAGGGCAAAATCTGATGCTTTAATTTACCTTTGCTTTTCTGAAGCATTTTTCTGCCTAGCATTTATCATTTTGTTCCAATATTCTTCATGACAGAGGTGCTTTATCCACTTGGGACGGTCTCTGGTGCATATTTAGTATTGCTCTCTGCTGCTTTAGCAAGTTGGCATCAGTCAGATGATGCCACAGGTTAAACCTTGTTGAAATAACCCCCAAATAAACCCTGGGCAAAGCTTTGGGTTTTTTGTTGTTTGGTTTTGGTTTTTTTTGAGAACAATCGCTGCAGCAGAAAAGAGATTTTTGGCCAGTAGTCAAGCTCATATACAATAAATGAGATGATAACTACTTGGAAAACAAAACTCTAAGTACCAGGTGTACACTACTGCTTTACAGCTGCTCACCAGAAATAAAGAGGAGAAAAACATCCTTAATGTCTTGAAATACTTCATCGTGGATTGCACACACCCATCCACCCGCCGACAAGCTATTTTATCAGATTCCATATTTGAAGAGACTGGCCTGATTTTAATTTTTTTCTGCCTTTAATAGGTAAGAAAATGCCAAGCTAAACTCTCGTACAGGTTGTTAAAAGCAACTTAGGGGGAGAGCACACTAGTAAGGTGAGTTTAGTATTAGAAAATAATTAGGGCATGGTTAATAGTGTTGTTTATTGAAACAAATACTGGCAATCAGAGGTAAAATTGACAATGATGTAGTCGGTATAAACTGGGGGGGGGAAGAAGGGGCGGGTGCAGAGAATGCCCCACGCAAAGCCTGAAGCTTGTCCAGTTTCCAAAGCATGTTCATGGTACGATACATCAGAGTGGAGAAAGGAGATGCATCATGAATGAAAGAGCTGAGGAGCATCGCTGGGTCTGCAGCAGTCATTCAGTATGTTTCACAAACACTTTCAAGTGTAAGAAATTCAGTAAAAGTACCTAGAAATGGCAGTGGGGGATTTTATGTTAGCTCAGAAATGAAATCCAGAAACTTTAGCTGGAGTAAGTGAACATGTTTAACCAACTGGAGACCGTTTGAGGAACAAGGGGAGACACTTTGTACACAAAATGAAAGCCAGCAATTGTCACTACTGGTGTGTGATGATGGAGGTCAGGAAAAAAAACAATATATTAACATTTCCCTCAAATTTCTATTGGGAAATGTTTGGCATTCCACAATCTCAAACCAGCTGAAGAACAAAGTCATTCATTTTGGCATTCTCGGGTGGAGAGTGCTAAGGATATGGCAGTTCTTCCTTAGCAAGGAATTAATAGATGGGATAGAAAAAACCCAGTATAACAGATTGTAATATAAAGCACTTTCTTAGCTGTAAATTTGGTTCATCTGCAGAGAAGCAAACACCGTGAGAAAAACTTAAAGGTTAGGTAGAGAAAAGCCTCGTGAAATTTTGAATACATCCCTTTGACCTTCTGTATGTGAGTTTTGGGGTCCCTGCCTGCCCCACCCACTTGTTTAAACATCTATCCGAGTAAAATTAAATCCAGACGTTCTTCCCCACGGGGCTGTGGTACAGTGCCGCTGAAAACCAGGGGAATTGCTGCAGAAACGACCCCAAAGCTGCCATCGCCGCCTCTCCAGGAGCCTGGCCTTGGTGCTGCCATTACGCCGCGGCCCAGGAACTTGCTGAGCACGGGAGGGAATTCTTCAGAGCACCCTGTTAGCTCCTTCTTAAACATCAGTAGTATTGTATCATCCTGGTAGATAGAAAAATCTAGAAACGGGCTAGCAAAGACTGAACTGGAAGACACTGGTAGAAGTTTAATGAAAAGGGGAAATCTTTTGCTGTAGACTGATCTTTAAAATGCTTTAGTTCATTAAATCATTTAGCTTGAACATGTTACTAAATACATGCCTGAATTTAAGGAAAAAGAAACCCCATATAAATGGTAATAAAAGCACTGCTTTTCTTGCCCACCGTCATGATCTTCTCATCAACTTCTAACAGAAATTGGTGAACCCCAACTACTTTGTCCCATTTCTGAATAAACCTTGCCCCGCATCCGCCATTCATCCAGGCACAGAGCATCACTAACACTTCACCAAAAGTTAGTGCTTGCTCTTCCAGGCAGCGCTCGCATGGCATTAACCTAGCCGGACTTCCACATTCCTCCCATAGTTCGCAATAATTGTTTCAAGCAGTAATTTCTTTGAAAATGCAAGAAACAATTAGTTCCAAGGCATTAAAGAATGTGTTAATTATTAAGCATGTATAAGGTGTATATGGGTGTTAAATGAACATGTCAGAATCAATCCTGTGCAGCTCTGGCTCCTGAGCCCTTCCCTTACCCCGTGCTGTGCGGTACTCACCTGTTGGTACTTGCTTGTTTTGGACAGGTTACTATTTTTTAAAGCAGACAACCCTAAAGCGCTCCACCATACAAGTGAAATGAGCTGT
>VZTO01007605.1:64043-97200 GCA_013400615.1 Syrrhaptes paradoxus | reverse complement strand
TTATTGAAACAAATACTGGCAATCAGAGGTAAAATTGACAATGATGTAGTCGGTATAAACTGGGGGGGGGAAGAAGGGGCGGGTGCAGAGAATGCCCCACGCAAAGCCTGAAGCTTGTCCAGTTTCCAAAGCATGTTCATGGTACGATACATCAGAGTGGAGAAAGGAGATGCATCATGAATGAAAGAGCTGAGGAGCATCGCTGGGTCTGCAGCAGTCATTCAGTATGTTTCACAAACACTTTCAAGTGTAAGAAATTCAGTAAAAGTACCTAGAAATGGCAGTGGGGGATTTTATGTTAGCTCAGAAATGAAATCCAGAAACTTTAGCTGGAGTAAGTGAACATGTTTAACCAACTGGAGACCGTTTGAGGAACAAGGGGAGACACTTTGTACACAAAATGAAAGCCAGCAATTGTCACTACTGGTGTGTGATGATGGAGGTCAGGAAAAAAAACAATATATTAACATTTCCCTCAAATTTCTATTGGGAAATGTTTGGCATTCCACAATCTCAAACCAGCTGAAGAACAAAGTCATTCATTTTGGCATTCTCGGGTGGAGAGTGCTAAGGATATGGCAGTTCTTCCTTAGCAAGGAATTAATAGATGGGATAGAAAAAACCCAGTATAACAGATTGTAATATAAAGCACTTTCTTAGCTGTAAATTTGGTTCATCTGCAGAGAAGCAAACACCGTGAGAAAAACTTAAAGGTTAGGTAGAGAAAAGCCTCGTGAAATTTTGAATACATCCCTTTGACCTTCTGTATGTGAGTTTTGGGGTCCCTGCCTGCCCCACCCACTTGTTTAAACATCTATCCGAGTAAAATTAAATCCAGACGTTCTTCCCCACGGGGCTGTGGTACAGTGCCGCTGAAAACCAGGGGAATTGCTGCAGAAACGACCCCAAAGCTGCCATCGCCGCCTCTCCAGGAGCCTGGCCTTGGTGCTGCCATTACGCCGCGGCCCAGGAACTTGCTGAGCACGGGAGGGAATTCTTCAGAGCACCCTGTTAGCTCCTTCTTAAACATCAGTAGTATTGTATCATCCTGGTAGATAGAAAAATCTAGAAACGGGCTAGCAAAGACTGAACTGGAAGACACTGGTAGAAGTTTAATGAAAAGGGGAAATCTTTTGCTGTAGACTGATCTTTAAAATGCTTTAGTTCATTAAATCATTTAGCTTGAACATGTTACTAAATACATGCCTGAATTTAAGGAAAAAGAAACCCCATATAAATGGTAATAAAAGCACTGCTTTTCTTGCCCACCGTCGTGATCTTCTCATCAACTTCTAACAGAAATTGGTGAACCCCAACTACTTTGTCCCATTTCTGAATAAACCTTGCCCCGCATCCGCCATTCATCCAGGCACAGAGCATCACTAACACTTCACCAAAAGTTAGTGCTTGCTCTTCCAGGCAGCGCTCGCATGGCATTAACCTAGCCGGACTTCCACATTCCTCCCATAGTTCGCAATAATTGTTTCAAGCAGTAATTTCTTTGAAAATGCAAGAAACAATTAGTTCCAAGGCATTAAAGAATGTGTTAATTATTAAGCATGTATAAGGTGTATATGGGTGTTAAATGAACATGTCAGAATCAATCCTGTGCAGCTCTGGCTCCTGAGCCCTTCCCTTACCCCGTGCTGTGCGGTACTCACCTGTTGGTACTTGCTTGTTTTGGACAGGTTACTATTTTTTAAAGCAGACAACCCTAAAGCGCTCCACCATACAAGTGAAATGAGCTGTAATCAAACAGTTCTGATGCACTAATTCATTTTTAGGTCGGTCATCTTTCACTACTACCTGCTACGGAAAAGAGAGCCCCTATTCAGCTCCCACTATCGTAAAGCCAGAACACTGGATTTAGCAACCGCAGTTGTTTAGCACCTCGTTGTTTCCGTGCATCAGGCAAGCTTTATTCATTTCTGTCCCGTATACTGTCTTAACCAAATTTTGCAGAAGCCTCTTTGGATGATTGGAAACCCCATCGCGTACTATGAAGTAGTTTGTTGCAACTTCTGTTAATGGATTAAAGTATTTAAAACAAATTAAATCATTAGTACACCGGTTTGTGATGTAAACAGTTTAATGAATATATAAAGCACATATAAAGCAAAAGATTAAAACAAAATTAATTATTGTTACAACCACCATATAAAAAATTTTTTTTACAAGCATACTGCTTGCACAGCAGATTTTACAAAACAGTAAATATCATCAGCAATGCCCCTCCCTGAAAACCAAGACTTGGAAATAAAAATCACAGTAAGTATTTCCTTAAATCACATCGTATACTAGTCAGACTAGCATTGATTTAACGACTTTTCAAATAGGTGCTGTAGCATACATTAAAGCTCGCACAAGAAATGTGAATAGAGTTCAAGTACAAAAAGAAAAAAGGCGCCTGAATATTCTGATGAATGTGTCCGTCCATGTTGTTACTTAAAACCGTGGTTCCTGAACTGTTTGCCTGGGGATGTTTATCACAACCCTTTTTTGCAGATCCCCATGACAGTGCCTGTTTCACTCCAGGGTGGGTCTGGACCTGCTGTTTCCCAAATGCTGACCCTAAACCCTGGTTCTGCTCAACTCGAGAAGAGCTTCGTTCAGCCCAGCGCTCCTCCTACTCTCCATCTGCGGGAGCAAGGGGAAGGGCTGTGTCTGCCTTCGGAAAAAAAATACAGGAGCAAGGCTGCACACAGGCAACAGGAGAATTCTCGAGATTTCATACACAACTGAAGCAAAGCATGAGATAAAAGTCGATTTAATCTTTCACTAAGGCTGGCCTCAGCCTGTTATTTACAATATTTTGGTCTGTTGCATGTGTGTCACAAATGTAGTTTACAGTTTAGTATGTTAATGCATAATGTTAAACCAGGAAAGTTTTTGTTTCACCTACTAAATCCAAACTTTAGTAGAAAAAAATAATAAACAAAAGAATTACAAAAGCATGAACAACTGTGTAACAGAAACAAAAGAGCACTCAGTGGATACTGAAGTTGAATACAGGCTAGTATCTAGGAGGCACAAGAAGGGTTTCATAATCTTAACAAACTTGCTTATATCATCATTATTTAGATAAATATTCTATGAAGATTAGAAACAAAATAATTTATTTTTATCCTACTGTCTTGCA
Source organism: Syrrhaptes paradoxus (assembly GCA_013400615.1). NCBI lineage: Eukaryota > Metazoa > Chordata > Aves > Pterocliformes > Pteroclidae > Syrrhaptes > Syrrhaptes paradoxus. The sequence goes on along the minus strand of VZTO01007605.1, from coordinate 94,061 downwards.
TGCTTTTTAAAATGTCTGCACCGCAGTTTCTTTCTGTCACTCTTTTCAAATCTTCTTCAATACAATGAGATTTAGGCTCTGCACAGCCATAGTTCTGTTTGGAATATTCTACCTTAAAAAAAATTCTTTAAAGTACAAAATTCAAGCTGGTTTTGAGTTTCAGTTACCTACAGTCTTGATGGGGCAGGGGTTGAGGGAACAATGGCAAATGCATTTGCTGCTGCTTAGAGAAGGAGTATTTCTGTACATTTCTGTACATTCTAGTATTTCTATTTTTATTCACTCCCATGGGACTCCCACGCACTCTTAATTTAACTTCAGAATTCCAGGGTAAGGGAGAACCTGCTCCACGGGGGAAAAGGAGGCCACCAAACAGTCCCTGCTTTGTTCCTACCCCACCTTTCCGTACACAATAGTGAATATTATTCATTAATGTACTTTTCAGCTATGGCTGCAAGATGAAAATGCCTCCACAAAGAATTTATCATGTGTTTTCCTTGAATGTCAGCCCTAAATCTGTACAAAGAACAATTGTTGTCTTTGCATTCCCATGCTTGCTGGTGTGGGTAGTTGAGTTACAGGCTCCCACTGGGGCATGGGCTGGCTGAAAAAGGAAGAAAGGCAGCTGCAGAATTGCTTTGAAATGCTTCAAAAACTAACAAGTGCACGCAACTAAACAGTGCAGCCCCAGAATTTTCAATTTCAAGCCTTTGAAAATCATCCTGTAAGGTGCTTCTCATGGTATCTTTGTAGCAAAGACCCGTTTACTTAGTGGACTCTGGAGACCTGCCAAGGGACTTTATTTTATTTCAGCTCTTCCATGAGCACCTTCAGCATGTACCACTACTCTGACACTCTACCAAATTCAGCTACAACTATTTTTAAGCACAAATGAGACTATTTGCCATCTAGATTGCCTCTGCTAGCCACGTATAAATAAATGACACCACAAGCCTTCCTTAATACAAGAAACCAAACGGCATTGATTCAAAGACTAAATAAACAGTAGCTCAAACAACTGTCTGTGGCACTTGCTCCATATTTTCTGCACTGAAACCCTCCTACAATAGAACTTCCTAGGATGTGTTTTCATGCATCAGCATCATCGTTGTGTGAAACAGTGCTAGAGCCACTTTCGCACTGCAACTCCTAATGTGACTGATTTGCCAAGATAACAACACTGCTCTGTGCTTCCAGCTGAAATCTGCATAGTCTGTAACACTATATGTAGTTGTTCTTAAAAAAAAAATACTTCTGCTAGGTAAAAAATGTTAGAATCATCCATAATTCTGCACTGGTTCACAGACATTTAAGTGCCTCAAAATAGCAGTTGACTGAACAGCAACAGAGATAAGACAGATGGTATCCTGCCCTCTCCTACATTATTCCGTAGAGTGCTGTAGAGAATCATAGCGATCGTGTTCTCTCTGAAGGATAAAATACAGAATCTGTACAACCTGCAGACATTTTTCAGTCCTCACTACTAAAAAGTGAGTTGGTTTGTTTTATTGCTGAGCAAGAATGTACATACCTCTGCATGTTCTATATCCAGAATCTAAGTTTTTGGTATTATTTCCTTGGTGTACAAAGAGCATTTCATACACTATTTTTCATCGAGTAACACGGTACATGAATAAAAGAGCAAGAGTTGAACTAGCCAAACAGGTTTGAGAAAATCGCAGTGTTGGGAACAGTCTCTGATATTTGCATTATCAGTAAGAAAAGTGGGGTTTTTTCATTCTCACTGCAACTGCTTGTTGCATGTATGAACATCACATACCTACAGAAACAACTGTGGAATTGCTGAATCTTTGTCTTGAGTATTATAGTCCCCGGTTTGTAACTGTGAGAACTAAAAAGACCAAAATACACAGCTTGCTTCATCCTGCCTGACAAGCATGAGAAGCTTCTGGTTTTAAGTTTCCAGAGGATTTTTCATCCAGCGGTCTATACACTACAAGTCTCCGGGGAAGGGCTATTACACATTGTGCTTCTAAATGCAGAGCTGTGCAGTCCACTGACAGCCTGTGGCTGTCATATGATCACAAATCAGTGTTAAACCCCCAGGTAGCGTGTATCATACCCCAGCCAACACTGAGACAGGCAGTTTGGGACAGCTGCCTGTGCTAACCCATCCTGGCAAGCCCAGGTTAGAACTGCTGAAGAGACAGCACGAGTTGTCAAAGGTTATTGAAAACTTTGGGCCCAGCCAGCAACTATGAGCATTCCTTTGTGCAACACACAACTTGAACAATTACATCAAACAATACATTCAGCTAAAACAAAGGTTTTACAGCCCTACAGTAGTTCCATTCAAATGCTTACGTAGCGCGTGAACAAACACACACAAGACTCTGCTTACCATTTATGTGGAAAAGGGAACAGTGAAAGTATCTTAAACTTTGCCATTTGAACAACAGGGAACTAACAAGCTATCTGCATAATTTATGCAGATAAGGAGGAGGGTTAATCCAGGAAAAGGAAAGAATTCAAGTCATATCTTTTCATCAATTCATACACCTTATTTTTCAATTCATAATGAAGACATTGTTACACAATTTCTAATATGAAATGCTTGGAATATAAAACTTCACTTCTTGCCAGAATAAAGCAGCTGGACTATTTTGTACACCTGGGATTCAGGATAATATCTGTCAAGCCACTTCCTCAGCAATGCTATCAGCTAACCTTAAAACATGCTCTTGCGCAAGCAGGCTGAGAATCTGGCCACAGTTCTTTTTCTAACATCTATTTTTAAGTCTGTCCCTCAGTTAGTGCCAAACTATCTGGAGATTGTCTTGCATTTAGTGCTCTCATCCAGCTCCATTTTGCAAATATTGACGAACACCACACAAAAGCAGACCAAAGTTTCTCTAAATGGCACAGCATACAAATGCATACAATGCACCACATTAAACAATCATAAAAATTCCTGTCAGTAATGTTTCTAGAGCCACCTGGATTTCTAATACTCCTTGTTACTACCCAGAATAGCTCCTCTTGTTTCCCAGATCTATGCCTTTTTTGTTGTTGTTTTCAGTTTAAAGCCAAGCATTAAATTACACATCTGCAAGTACTGTCTTGCTGGCTAAGTCAACTCTTGCATTATAGCAGTTACACCTTCCTTCAGTCCCACCCTTCCTTTTTAATTGTACTTTGCAGTAGCTGTGCAGTTCTCTATTCCTCAGAGCTCACCTTGCCCGAGCCCCGCCGGGGAACGTGTCTTTCACCTCCAAAGAATCTGCCCAGCGAGTCAAGCAGACCCGAGTCTCTGTGCCTTGGAGATCCATGTCTAGCATGGTCTGTAATGCTCGCAGATGCCATTTTTGATCCGTGCCGGAAAGAGGAGCGTTTTTGTGAAGCCATCAAATCCGAATTCTCTGAAGCTGCTGCACTGTCCTCTTGGATGGTCTGTAGCTCGTCTGACTCTGAGGGCCGATCTTTGAAGGTGTTGTCTTCTCTTCCTGGGGCATCTCGGGAAAAGAGGCGGATCAAGTGGGGGCGACCAGTTGTGTCAGCTGGGTTGGCCTCAGGCCAGGCATTCTTTGGGTCTGCTGTGCCTTTGGAGTCTGTCACCGCTGGGCTCTTCGTGGAGGTCCCATTGTTCTGGTTCACATCTGCCTCTCCTGCAAACAACAAGGATGAGATATGAATACAGGCCTGTGAAAAACAGCCCTGGAACAATGCTGCCTTCTCTCCCTTGCCTTGAGATGCTCATTTCATACAAAACCCATAATATGTGCAGTTGTAATGAAACTATGTTCTCTACCAGCCTTTAAGAACATTAAGCTATCTTGGAACTGAAACTGGGATGATGTTCTCACACAAAATTAGCAGTAGTTCTAGGTGGTTTTATTTCAATTAAACATATTTGCAAACAGATCGAATAGGTTGTTCAAAAGCACAACTGAAACCAACTTCATTTATACGGGAGGCTCGCTGATGAGGAGGCTTTCAGTTAAATCAGAATTCCCATACTTTCCCTTGAGGGCTGCAACTTTAAAATGGGCCACCTTTCTCCAAAAGCTGGGGGAGGAGGGGAAAATTAAAGCAACAGTGGAGGACTCTCCCTTCTCAACTGCATGTTCCCGCTCCACGATGTCAGAGCTTTTATACCTGAAGGTTTTGTCCCCATTTGGGGACAAATGTAACTTCAATACCTATCAAACAAGTGTAATGAGGGGAGGTTTTTTCCCACTATTAAAATTGTGATCACTTAAAAAAAAAAACCAGAAAACACTAAACTGCAATTTCTGCTTGGCCCTCCATTACTGTTTTTCTCCATGTATGATCCTGGCACTCGTCGTATGATGTCCTAGCTCTGACGCTGAAGGCCTAGAGCAAAACTGTCCATGGTTGTATTGCACACAGTAAAATATCTGAAAAGAATCAGTTGCAGCACACTTACCCATTAACCTGCGGATAGCTCCTTCTATCAGGGACAAAAAGTTTTATGGATTTTTTTTTTTTTTGTCTGTATCATTATTCCTACTGTTCTAAAGGAAGCTGCATCCACTGAAAAATGTCTCATCTCCAAGGAACACCAAAGGAATATTAGTAGGTCACTGCTTGAGAAGCAGCCTTCAGAGCAGACCCCTCCCACAGGCTCACTCTGTGTCAGAAATGGTTTTTGGAGTTAACTGGGCTCAAAATTTCAGGAAGTTACAGTTAGTTATATGTTACCTTTAGAGTCTTCTAATTACCTCATTAAATTCCCATTTGATTTGGTCCTTGTTGCTGTGGGAGGGATAGGATCTGGCAAATACTGTCAACTACTCTGCTGACTCACCAGAGCAATTTCAGACTCTACACAGCCATTTCGTATCATTTCACCCACCTACGGGGCACTAAAGAAACCTTTTCTCAGGCTGAGAATAATTCTGAAATGTTTGTACACCAGACAGTAATGATGGTTTCTGCAAATATATACCAATACTTAGGTGACAATTTGTTGCCATCAGTCTGGTACAACTTTTCATATAAAAACATAATGTGTAGCTTTGCTGTACAAGTTTTTGGTTTGTGCTTTTTTTTTTTTTTCCCTTCTGTGAAAACTTACCTAGGAAATCTTGGGGAACTTCAAGAAAATTTTCTTTGGTTAAAACACCTGAAAGTATTTCTTGGGAAAACAATTATTTAACCAATGTTAACTGTCATTGAAGATCTCATCGGGGGGGAGGGAAGGAAAATATTTGCTGGCAACTTTGGGATTTTGGTTTTCCTGAAAAGATACTTTCAAACTCATTAGAAACTACGTACGCACCCAAATGATTTCCTTAATCAAATGAAAGAGAAAGTAACTAACATGGATATATGACACATTCTAAAACTGCGAAACGTTTTAAATAGCAGCTCTAAGCCTAGATTCTATACCATAATACCAATCCATTCAAGAACAGAAAAAGAAAAACAAACAAAAGAGCTATTGTATTTAATTAAATGCATTAACAAAACACCAAAGCATCTGCATACTAATATTTTTTACAACAGTTGTTCTTTGTGTCACTGAATACGGGTATTGGTGAGCAACAAAGAAGGGTATTTGTGCCACAAAAGTAGCTTCTCTCAATGCATACGCAGTGAGCGATAAAGTATAAATCTTTCTGTATGCTTTACTTTAGTAATGGAAGCACACATTTAAGTTTTCCTTTAGATTCTCTGCATGCTTATGTCTTCTCTAATATTTAAAAATCTATAGCAGAGAGATATTGTTAATAGTTGAACTAACTAATCAAAGTCTTCAAGAGGACTGGAGAGACAGATCACTGTAATAATGGCTTGAGGATATCCAGAATTAATGGAGCATGTAAACATATGCTTATTAGTTCATTTAGAAACAAATATTTAGATGACTTCTCTTAAAACCCATTATAAATGCTGTGCATAAGATACTGATATTCTTTTTTTTGTTTCTCCCTACAAGATGAAGCTCTCTTGTTAGAACAGAGTACCCTTCCTGTACCATATCCCTTGTACAAGAGAAAGCTGCACAGGGAGGAAGAAGTCTTCAGGCATTTTTTTTTTTTATTTAAACCCTTGCAAAATGGGTTAAAGAGTTAGTACAGCAGAAGGCATTGCCATAGGCATTACCAGAAGGCTATTAAAGTGTCATCTATTTACACTTAAGTGAATAAAGTCATTGAAAGCTGCACAAGTAAGAGCATGAGAAAAGCACATCCTCCCTCTAGCCCAAAGCAGCAGGAGGGACCCAGATGCCACACAGGGATTTGTCACCCCAGCCCCGGCCAAGGACCACTCCCAAAGGCAATGCCACCTTTCCACGCCCCCTTGCTCTATGCAGCTCTGGAGCCTGCCACTGGCACAATTTTCCCTGTGCATGTTGGTGGTCAGAGTGAACAAAGCCATTTGTTGCCTGTATACACAGTGACTCCCAAAATGAAGAAATATAGATAGACCAAAAATTCTGAACAGTCTATTAAAGAAACAAAATAGAAACTCCAAAGGTGCTTTCAATTAAACAATATTAAATCCAACCCCCCCGTTTGGCTTTAATAAGAGTTAGGCCACATGTAAGTATTTTCAAAACCACTGTGCCTTAATGCTCAATTTGACATTATTAATAGTTTATCCCATTTCTTGAGAATCAACACTTTTACATAAGCCTCTTATTAGCTGGGACCTCTCAGCCCCATGGTTCAAACAATAGCTACTGACAAGACCACAGAAACCTGTGTTATACAAAGTACAACCTCTGATGGAGAGCCCCTAGATACAATTATCCTTCTGGGTCACTTTGTAGAGCTGCTCTGTGATAGTGCCTTCTTGTGTATAGAGAAGTCTGTAGCCTTCTTCCGTACAGAAGACAACCTGGGAAGAGGCTGTTAAGCTAAGAGTTTTCATGTGTCAAGGTTAAAAAAAAATAATAATAATTTTTCACCTCCTCCCACCCCTTTCCAGTCTTGCTTTCTTGCAGATACTTGTAATTCCTCTCACATTCTTATTTCTGCTCCCTGTACAAATGCTGTAAAATAAATGAGGAAAATGAAGCTGATAAAAGCTAAAGTATATTCCCCTACTTTGGCTTCTCAAGAGAGGCTTAGTTCAACAATCACAGCACATTGCAAATATTGATTGTAATAATGCATGACAGCATCTTCAATATTTGTATGAAATCTTAAGTATTATTCACTCATTACAAACACCAAAAAATACATTAATCAAATTTATAACACTGAATATTTAATATATTTTATCCTAACTACAGATCACAGTGACTGATTACTAATTTCCTTTTTCTTGGCCTTCTTTTCTCAAGGTATGAAGATGCAAATTTTTCCTCACTTAATTTAGGGACCTTCTGAATCAACTTTTCATTTTAGCTTAAGTAATGTATATTTATAAAGCAGTGCTCTCCTGTATATGAAATATAATGTCCTCTTCAAATGTATTTATCCTCTTCTACTTTTTTGGTCCTGTCTCTTCTATAAACGACAACTGCATAGTTGAACGTAATGCAGTACGGTTCTCAATTCTGAGACAACTATATTTCAGTATGTTTATTGAAATGCTGATACTAAAATACTAACTAAAACATCTGTAATTTTGTACTGATTCACCTGGTTTAGTCACTTGAACAAAAGAAATTTATACCTAAAAATTACTCAGCTTTGTAACACCTAAGCTTTCAAGATCTTCAGTAAGCTGTAGTGCTAAGGCGTATGTGTAATGTAGCAGTAATAGTTTGCCTCGCATTATTTAAGAGGCTGAAAACCACTATTCTGGAACACGTGGCTTTTAGTAACATTCGTGGTAATGTCTGGACATCTGAAAGAATGAAAAGGACAGAAAAAGCATCATCACTACATATGAGCTGCAGTTGAGGATATCTGTGTTACAACTCTGTGTTAACTGTTTCCAAACATTTTGCCTTTCTTTTTTATGCAGTTAAGTCCTCTAGAAAAAGGACCTTAAGGAATTGTTTTGCAGGAAGTATGGCATAAAGCATCCCTGGGAGCCCTGATTCAAATCTGGCTTTGGATACTGTCATAAAGTTGCACACTTCCATTTTTCCTGCACTATCACACACCTCGCTTCAAACTCTTAACGTTCTTGAGCAGATGTGACAGCGGAGCTTTGGGTGCGCGTGTAAATGAAGAGTCTGAACATGCAGCAGTAATTACATACTGTGACCTACTACAAAAGCCAAGATCAAATAAAAATCAGGCCAATTTAACAATTTCCTTGTAAAAAGTATCCAACTATTTGTTGTTCATCTGTATCTGTTCATCCTGCTGACTAGTGCAGGTCATCTGTCAGAAACAGAGGCAACACCAAGGAGCCCTGTGCAGCTTAGCATGCCATGGGAGCACCCAATGATCAGACTAAAAGGAGAAAAGGGGATGAGAGAATGGGTGCAAACCAGTAAACTGGCGCAGAGAAAGGTTCAATGAAAAAGGCTCTGGACTTCCTGGTCATTTGCTGAGTGGCTTCAGGAAATACAGGAGATATCCGCTCAACATGCTTGAGGCAGCTCCACTCTCTCGCTTGGGCATCAGTGAGAGGTACAATCCAGCTCCTGGTCTGGACCTTTACTGCAGCGCAGCTTGCAGCAGAAAGGAGTCTCTACAGCCATTAGGCTTCACTACAGAAGTACTGGAGGAGAGGGAGGGAAGAATTGTGTCTGCATTGTTAAATCAGAACTGCAAAGCTTGATTTATCCTCATTATGTAGTCACTGCAGACAAAAAATGGCTCTCAGCCTAACTTCACTAATATGGTTAGAAGGCAGGATGCCATCAGACATTTCACTTCACAGATCTAATTACTGGATTTGTCTGATGGTTGTCAAACTGTCGGAAATCAATTCTGAACAAATATTTCTGTTTGGAATAGATGGCATGCAGCACATACAGCATAAACAATTGGTCATACCTCTGAACACAACTCGAACCAATCTGCTAGTGCGTTTAGCCTTTACACAAACATTTTTCCCATTTTCTAGAAGAATGAATACAGAGAAAAATGCCCCTGTGTCTCATAATACAGATTCGCATGAGTTTAACACTCCTCCTGCAGTCAGGCAAGAGATCTCTTCCATTACAGCTCACCCTCCTCCCTCCATGCCAAAGCTTAACATTTTTAGGGAAAAAAATTACACCCAAAGGCAATTTTTCTCTATAGCTTCAGAGAAACTGAAGGAATAGTATTTTTCTGCACAAGAAACTCAGCTTTTCCTGTGGGCTAATCAAGTCTCCACAATTGAGAAGCCATCCACTAAGCATAACATGCACCCCTCTGACTTTCCTCCCTCACTGCATACATTAAACATTATAGAGCACATGAGGCTCTTGCCAGACAGGAATGAAAGGCTGTGAGCGTGTTTCAATTCCATTGATTAGTTAAGTGTGCTTCTACACTGATCTGATGGAGCAGTGAATAAGGAGTCTGGCACAGTTTTCCTTATAATAAACGTTAGGACTGAAAATACAGTAAAAAAGGAGAAAACCCCACCTGGCTCAGTATTGACTCATAAATACCTATTACTACAGAGCTGTATTTACTCCTGTTGAACTAAGTTGAATAAAAGACCAAGTTTAGTCCTGTACTACATCTTGGGGCAATAAAGATCAGTGGCTAAGCCTGCTGAAAAGGACTGCACTGCTGTTGGTAAAGGCCCAACACATTTTTAGAGCTGACACTTATACTGCATTGCTGTAGCCAGATGAATGAAACTTCCACTTAAAATTTAACAAGAGCCTGAAAAATGCTGCTTTCCCCAAATTCCTGATGCCTTGTGGAATACCAGTTCTTAGGTGTTCTTTGCAGGCAGCATTATGCCCCCTTAGAGCCACTGCTGGACTGAAAACCAATAGGTCAGATAAGATCTCTTCAACACAGACCTTCACTAATACCTAAATCTTGGCACAGTTGCTTTCAGACTCATGAAAGATCTCATCTCTCCGAGGCCTCCACGGCCCTCTCCCACTAAAGAACAGTCACTGAGGAAGCAGAGCTTGCATGGGAATACCAAAAGGTTTTGGTGGGAAGAAGGGAACTGCCCATCACATCCTATTATGGAGATAGCTGTCTTGGCAGGTTTAGGAGGAGAAAGGAGTGACAGTATGTCCATATTATTTATGCTTGTATTTTGAAGGAAATAAATACTGGAATGGTGACACTATCAACATATAAGTCTTACCTTGTGAATTAGCAAATAGCACATAATTCTTTAGCTTTAATGACAATTTTATGATTTGAGAGGGCTGGTTTTATGAAACAAATATCACTGGGTAAAAAGTAGTAACACCATCCGAGTCAGAGATTTTTTTATATACTATCACCACAGGTCGTCTTGCAAGAAAACTCTTCTGTATTGTGTGTGCCTTTTCACCAAGGCACACACAACCTGATGGAGGAAAAATGTCATATTGTACACCCCGTATTATTAATATCTTTAAGCATCCTCTTTCCTCGCTGTTCTTACTGAAGAAATGTCGCCCTTCACACAAATACTTGATTAAAGTAGCAAAATGAGTAATGGCAGCAGCTAAAATAGTGGTGTTCATTCAGGCCATGTCAAAGGAAAGAGATCAAAGCAAGCCAGTCAGCAATGTGCTTCAAACCATAGGAACTGTAGCAGCAATTGCATACCAACCCTGGATTCTCCTGTTATAGGTGACACTGAAGCTTAAAACCAGAGGTACAACAGACTTTGTTTTCTTAAACCTACTCTAAAAGTCACACCAGATTCCATATGCAAGAAATTAGCTGGGGGGCTTAAGTTACACATTGTCTGTCACTGCACTGAGCTTAATTTCCCCCTTTTCCCCTGTTCCAATAAGGTTTTATATTACAGGCTATATATGTATTTCTGCAATTCAGTGCAGCATCTTTTTAAGAAATTACCAGTTACTCCTAACTTTTGAGACCTTGCAGGAAAAAAAGTTTTCTACTGAGCCACCTGCTGCCTTTACTTCACTGCACTGACCAGCCACGTGTAAAGCAAGCCACCTATTTAGGAATACACAGAACAAACCACAGCAAAAAGAAAATAGCTCTGGACTTTGTTATTTGCCTCACAGGTTGTATGCTTGTGAGCATATTTAAGTAAAGAAATATGCAAGTAAAAAGAGGCATCCAACAAAGTTTAAAGTGTTCCCCGTGGGAAAACAACTTTTGATCTCAAGATTGTAATTAAAACCAATCCACTCGATTGCACGAAGTGCCTTGCACTCCGCGTGTTTTCACAGAGCTGTGCAGTTGGTTATCTGTGCCCCTGTTTTACAATGAAGAGCTGAACCGAAGCCCACACGGTGGCCTGCCATTGCAGAGGAATGCAGCAGTGTAGGCCTGGCTCACGGCCTCTCTCTCTTGTTTTCCAGAACTTCTGGCATTGCCTCCATTAACTGAGGGTTACAAAGAAGAGTACAGAAAACAAAAAAGCCTGTGGCTGAAACCAGTGGGACTTGCTATGGCAGAAATTTAGAATCTATGAGAAGCATGTGGCAATTCTCCACACAGCCCGCAGAGAGTTTTTTAAAAACTTAACCAAAGAATTTTACCCACCCACCAGTTTCAAATTAAAAAATGTTCCTTTGTGTTACTAGAACATATAGGTTTGTTTTTATCTAAAGTATCTCACAAAGTATCCTCCCACAGTGAAGTGAGCTGGGGCATCATTTGTCACGAACAATTTCATGCACTTAAAAGAGGAAAAATTAAATCACCTCTTTGATCCATCAGTGTTTGTATTCTTTAAAAAATGGGCAACTGACTAGTATTAAACAAAATTGCTTCATTATTCATCTTTTCTGCTACAGTCACACTGAGACTGAATAATCATTAGGTTGCAAAACCTGTACATATCCCACCTCCTCCCAAACTAATAGCACAACAGAATGACTAGTGCTTACACCAGATTTCACTACAACTTCCACTATCTTTTGTATTTTCCACATCAGTTATGTTTTCCTGAAAAATAGCCTATTCCTGTCAGTGCAGTTGAATATACACTATTACAGTTAGACTTCTCTCATGACACCATAGAGAAACAGAGCCTTAAAATCAGCAGAAAAAGAATGTTGGTGAAATGAGGATAGTGACTGAAACAGCTGGTTCAAAGGAAGTTGCTCAAGGCATGATAAGCAGCATAATAAAACAGCTGTAGAATATTCTCTGTTAAAACCCATCATGTAGCCTCTCCAAAAGAGGGCTTGATAACATTGCTGTTTTTTCTTGACCAGGGGTTAAGTGTCTGAGTGGCAGATTAGTATTTAGGAAGTATAAACTGCAGAATAAAATACAGTTATAGTAAGTTAAGGAAATATGCTAACTTTTAGAAACACACTTTGACTGTGACTACAGGCAAACTACTTACAGCATGAGACTACAAACCCCTATTTATATGAACTGCATTTTAGTCCTACAGTTCACGTGTGTTAAGTTTTCCTGAGACCAGCTACCTAAACTTAACCCCAACAAAACACTTCACAGTAGCAAATATAGCCTAAAGTACTGTACATTAGGTCTTCGTATGTTGAAAATTAAAAAAAAAAAAAGGAGAGAACACGAATGCTTGTAACTCCCCCCAAAATAATGCATTGATTTGCTGTTTTTGGGACGTAATTTCAAAGTTTGATTTCCAATATAGTTTTTTTACAGAGCAGGTGCAGGGAAAAAGTAAATTCCAGTAACGTGTCAGTCCTAGAGACAACAGTGCACAATGCAAGCTGGGTATTTGGTAGCTGTGAACAACCTGCAGGATACTGTAATCAATACGCTTGAAATTTTCATGCATCTTCAGGTATACATTGATGTGTCTCTGGATTTCTCTATTTTTCCCTGTTAACTCATTCTGAACTGAATAAATAGCCCACTTGATCTCAGGGCGTCACCATCATTACAGAGCTCACAGTGAGGGGAATTACTTTCGTAGTTTTTAAAAGAGAGCTTTTTCCATAAAATTCCAAGAAACACTACAGTCCTTTAAATGGCATATTCAGAGCACAAAGTACATATTTGCTAACATTTCTAAAAATATCTGAAATACCCAGCCACAAATAAGGCAACAGACCATTTCCCATTGTGTTGCACTCTTGCACGGGTAAAACAAAATTTAAGATCTGGGTCTACAGAAGTTGACAAAAAATACTCCAAAAAAAGCCAGAAAGGGTCTGTAGGGATGTTCATGGCTGCGTAAATTGCAGTTCTCTACAGTCAGAACAAGCCCATAGCTGCTAACACTGTATAAGTCTGACATTATCCTCACTTTGGAATCAATTTTCACCTTGCATCTGCGGTGAAAGTTCAGAGAAGCAAAAGACAGCAGAGCAGCAGTTTCTTCCAGTTGCAGAGTTTGCTCATAGAGCTTGTCACATCTCAGAAACTGGTGGCTTACTCTCAAAAGATGCAAGCACCACTGTGCCTCGTAGGAGGCAGAAGCCCAGGTGGTGACTCCTACCTCCCACCCACTCTGCCCACAATGCCAACAGTGAGAGCAGCTCCCTGCCCCATGGGGATGCAGAGGTCCATGTTGTGACCCGCATCTCCAGCTATGTCCAGGAGGTAGAAGATGTGAGTACCTCCGGGTCCTGGGGCAATGCAATGATCATGTTGTATCTTGCACCTCCAGCTGGACCCAAGACATTAGCAGTGGAAGAAGCTCACACCTCTGTAGAGCCACATCACAAGCCGCATCCATAAGGTGAAGGACATGAGCATCTGTGTTCCCTTTGGGGAATCAGAGGACCAGGTCATGAGCTGCACCTCCAGTTCAAGATGCCGACAATGAGAGAAGATCCCTGTCTGACATGAACACTGTTTAGCAGTCACCTGCAGCTCCAGCTCTGCCTTTGGTATGGATAGTGAGAAAGTAATTCTGCCTGAAAGATCAGCAGCTAACTGCTAATTTTAAAACCAGTAAATGCTTGACAGATGTGTCACTTCAGGGATGCTCAGCATTTCAGATGTTTGTTTCTGTCTGCCTGACAATGCTTACTCTAAACAGATTTTTTAAATGTATTCATATAATATATGGGGTTCTAGAGAGTCAGTCAAAATGATCACTCTGAAGATAAACTCAGAGGACAAATTCTACACACCATATCCAAAGTCAGGTACAGAAACCACACACACCTGAGCACATTTATGACAAGGATGCTGCTGGGGCACAGACTCCCAAGGCTGCATTTGACCAGTCTTGCAGTTTGAAGTCTCTCTGCAGGCCCTGGCACAAGGAGAACAGCACCCAAGGACGATGCATCCTGTTGACTACCAAGAAGGGAGGGAACAGGATTTCTGCCACCTTGCTCTGTCTTGCTTGTCAAAACAGCTTTGTCTGGGAGCTGCATAATGGAGTATGTCAGCACAGACCTAGGAGCAGAGCCATGTAACTGCTGTGGCAAAACTACCAAAGTTTACACAATTAATCTCTTTTAATTAAAGACATATATTGGATTTTACCTGGGATACAGTATGCTCTTAGCCAGAAAAAAATCCCAGGAAATTATTAGGAAATGCCAAAGCTGTTGAAGTAATTCTATACATACAACAGAAGTCCATTTCTGCCTCTGAGCTAATAATCTGTCAGAACAGCATTTTAGATTTCTGCTTAAATATTTTATTATCTAGCCTCAGCTATTCTGTCTTTAGAAACTCCATCCCACTCTCCATCATTACAAGCCACATCATACACTTCTAAATATATTAACAAACCTGTTCTCATCTAGATTAGGTCACATTAGACATATTTTCTACACACCAACAAGTAATTGATATTAGATTATAAATAATAAGGGTTTTTTCTAGAGAAAAAAAAAACAGCACTTTTTTCCCCCCTGCTGAACATTTGTGAGCTGTACCATAGTTCTAAATGTGACTCAATGCTATACGAAGAACAATGGTGACAAACTGTATAAAACCGCGGCAGTGATCGATGGTACTTTGCACAATATCTGCTTTTCAGTAGCAGCATTCTAAGAGTGAAAAACTGCTTGCACAGTACGAAGCCTTGTACCAGTTTGTGGGAGTTACTGCTATTTAAAAAAAAGAAAGAAAGAAAAAAGAATTCACGAACTTTATTTTGCTATTTGAGTATGTATAAAGTCACTTTTTATGTGATGAAGAAAACACACTCAGCAAACAGAACTATTAGTTCTGAAGACAAAAATGATAGTACGATTGAGCTACACATGATCTGAAATATTTTAACAACCAAGAAATGCTATAAACACATTTTTCCAAGTGTAATTTGGGCATGTTCCTCTCAATCCATCCAGCAAATATGAGAATGAGTAAAACTGCTTCTAGAATAATTTGCAAAGATCCTAGGGCGATTCAACAGGTTACAATCACAGTGCAGCACTTGTATACAAAAGGCCCACATGCCACACATTCCTGGTTACCCTAACGGAAGATGCAAGCCCACCAGGCCAGGTGACACTAGGCCTGGCTTCTGCAGGCAGAAACGGCTCCACTCACACCCCAGACCAGCAGAAGTCAGTCGCAGCCCTCAGCACCATGCTCATCCCAGCCCAATGCCTGGAGTGGGCTTGGTGCTTCTCTAACCCGGGATTCGCAGCCTCCAGCTGGCAGGTCCTCAGGTGCTGCAGACCTGTGCCTGCCTGCAAAAGGCTGAACAATTAGGAGCACTACGCACAAGCCACCATGCCTTTCTGAAGTAAACAAAGACAACAACTCTGCCTCGATTTTCTCAGCAGGAAGTTTCCATTTTTCTACCTCATAGAACGCTGTGCAGACAGCTTCATGTGTGACATGAAAGGCAAAATACGTATTAGTCATCTCTGAAAATAAAAGGTCATTTATTTCCCAGGTGAACACTTTAAGACTTTTCTGTAGCTACAACTTAGGATTGTTTAGCAAAATTATAAGTCTTTCCTATTCACAGTCTCTGCTATCCCAGGAAGTTATTTAGCATCCTTTGGAAATATGTAAATAATGCAATCTATTTATAAAGCCCTTGCAATTTGTTTCAGTTCTCAATCGAGGATGTAGTCCACCGTAGTGAATCCTGGACTTTGGTTAGCCTGAGAAACCACGACAACCAGTGCAGCCTGCGATGGGGGTGCCGCAGCCAGCAGCAGCCCAACGTGCTGGAGGAGGCAGCAGGAAAATCGCCCAGGTTCCCCCAGATTTGTGTTCACGGCTTAATGAGGCTCTCAGGTTTTTCACCCCACTGAAAGCCTGAACTACTGGAATTAAGAGAAAACGGTATAATAAGAATCAACTGAAAAAAATAAAAATGAAAACCAGCTAACTCTATCTTCAAGTTAACTTCCAGCTCGATGCTACCTTGCCAGTGCCGAGCACTGCAGCCTCTTCCCCCACACGTCTGGGAGCTTCCCCGCCTGTACCCGAGGTCAGCTCTGCTACCAGGAGCTGTAACCAGGCTTGGACTGTGGGAAACAGCTCAGCTGTGACAAAAAGCTGCAAGAAGGCTCCCAGGCGTCTGGCCTGCAGCCGCGGCCCAGCTCTGGCCCTCGGCTGGGCCCGGCCTGCACGACGCTGCCCGTCCTGCTGAGGCAGGGCTGCCCGTCGCTGCCAGCTCGCCTGGCGGTCACCAGCAGGCCGCTCCTGCTGCTCCCCGACAGCCTGAAAGCATCAAAATGGAAAAAGCAAACATCCTCATTTATTACCTCTGGCCTTCCAAAAATACTGAAAGAAAACTAATCCATGCTCAATCTGATGAGATTGAGAAAGAAAAAAAGAACAGAGGGTTCCACCTGGCTTCCATCTGCAATTTCAATTTGCAGAACTGCCTCCAGCATACACTGAATTATCCCGACTCCCTAAATAAAATGAAACACTTAGAGGAGGGGCTGAACCTCAAGAATATCCCTTCCCGCAGCAAAAAAAGCCCACTGGTGGTAGTACTGCCTGAGAAATGAAAACAAAATGAAAACAATCACATACTGATTAACAAACCAGGACACATTTTACAAAAAAAAAAAAAAAAAAAAAAAAAAAAAAAAAAAAAAAAAAAAAAAAAAAAAAAAAAAAAAAAAAAAAAAAAAAAAAAAAAAAAAAAAAAAAAAGAGAGAAAATAAGCAGTTCATAATGAGGACAAAACCTTGCACTTGCAAAACCCTGTAGCTCTGACTGCTTGCCTTTCAGAAAGTGTCATAAAGAGGCATTTACTGAAACAAACCCCCTCCTCCCTACCCACACCTCTTCCTGACGATTGTTTCTGTGACATGAAATAAGACAGGTCTATCAAGCAACAAAGAAACTAGGAGACACCTGCTATTTGGAACAGAAGAACATCCACCCCATCTCTGAATTCCCAGTTTTCTATTCTGACAAGAAAAATATTTTCTCAATACCCAAAAGGAATAAAATTAAGGCCTGTATTCTTTGCAGGTGGCTGACATGGTAGAAAACAGCAATTGTCAAATTATCCTATATTTCTGCTGATGGTACAAGCAGTGTGCTGTGCTCCATATAGAAAACAAGAAAAAGATACAGGATAACGTGATTTGGAGCTGTACCATGCCATTATCTGGGCATTTATTCTTTTACATACAAATCTAATGATGATTTGCTACAGTTTGACCAGATGATTGCAAGCTGAAGTCATGCTGGTTACATTTTTTTTTTCATTGCCAGGTCTACCACGTGTAATAAAAGGCTTCAATCTTCTTAACACGGTAAAAGCGAACTGAAAGAGTAGTTCATACTTCACTAGTGCACACTGTGCAAGGTCCTCGGAAGCCGTATGGGGCTTGCTAAGTGCTAACCATCATCATCATCACCACTAATGGGGAGAAAAACTGCATAACCTTCAGCCACTCTTCTGTTTGCACTGCAGTATAGATCTGCTAATTTTCTTCAAGATTATTTTGATTGGTATTCAAGTAATTATGAGCCACTTGTGCTCATACTAGTGGCAGGATCTATGACATCCAGCCCAGTTCACATGTACTTTAATGTAACCGGATAGATGTACAGCCTTGTATATCCAAGATGTATCCAGGATACAACCACAAATCTTAAAACTCGAGCCATGCTGTGAAAAAAAAAAACCTATTTGCATCTGTACAGCTCAGACAACTGAGACTTATTTTTATTTAACAAAATGACCAAGTTTTGAAAGCAGAAGCCTTTTGTCACCACTATCCTGCATATAGACATATACAAATTTGATGTAATTAGTAAATGCTAGGCTACCTGCTGACTGAATAAAGGCAATTCCCTTATTAAACATAAACCCTAAGCAAATATCAGCAAAAGGCAAGGGTGGATGTACTCCAGTGCAGAGGCACTACATCCCCAAGGAGAGCATGACGTTGCCTTCTGCCAGTGGAGCTTCTCACCGTGGGCACAGACAGCTTCTCCAGCAGCATCTGTACTGCCATGAGCATTAACAACTCAGGAGTACCAGCAGCATTAAGCCTTCAGAACGGTTAGCTAACTAGTTCAAATATGCCTTGAATGGTAGCCAGAAAAGAAATGAAAAATGAAAAAAATAAGTACATTTAAAAGGGACAGTGACTGGAAGGAGGAAATCTATTCAAAGAGACTGTCTTTTCATGTTTTGTAACACCAACTTAAATAGAGCAAGAGGCTCTGCTTCTGAAAAACATTAACACTCAATGAATACCATCACACTTGAATGCTGACTGGAGAAATGCCAGTGATGCCAATGATACTAGAGAAACAGTTACAGCAATGTCTTTTCCTCCTCTACAGGAAGGCTGTTTGCCCTACACAATCTGTAAAAAGTCTTAAAAAATTTTACTTCTGACCAAGCATATGTATCAGAGACTACGTGCTTAATCTCTCTTACAGGAATTAAGAGTGCCATGATTCAGAACCAAGCTGAACCCTTCTTGGGAAACATTGATCATATTGTCCAAGCATTCCTTAGTCTTTCCTGCATCTATTCTACACAAATTGAAAACTGATCAAGGCTGGTAATCACTGAAAATCTCTAAAGAATTAGGAGGCAGCCTTAGCCATACTCCTAATGGCCTAAATACAGACAAACAGTCTGTCCTTTTTGTTTGTTCATACTGGATGCACTCAAGATTATATAGCTGTGCCACGCTATGTGGCAGAAATCAGCTCTGACATCCTCTGTCACCCAGCATGCACATTAAGGTTTCTTTGACACGGGAACATGGACTCAGAGGTGTGGAAGGGAGGAGCAAAGGGACTGTGTGCACAGGAATACAGGGAGAGCCCAGGACCCAGCCCCAAGAGAGAAATGTTCCGAGGCTCCTGCAATTTAGAGGCATCCTTTGTATCTCATTATTCTTCAACTTTAAAAGAAGGGAGAAACACTTCTTTGTTTTTAATTGTACACATATAAAATAAATCATTCACTGAGAAAGAATTTCGAAGCACAGAAATAAATCTTCAGATTCCAGGAGAAGTTATGTGCTTGATCAGCCAACTTCTCTATCCCACTTAGGATGCGAACACTCTAGTATTGTATCTGTTCGAAACAGAGCAACAAGCCAAGAACTCAAAGCTTTCCACCCATGATCATGGCAAGTGTGAGACACATGCCATGAATTTCAGACCGAGATCCAGCTGCAGAAGAAGGATACTTGTTAGCAAGCTAACTTCCAGCCTTGTCACTGGTATGGTGAGGTTGTTTTGCCAGTAAAGTCTAACGGAAATTGAAAGCAAACAAGCCAAATCTGTAACCATTCTACCCTGAAAAGAGGCTTTGTTTGAAACAGGTTATATGGAGGAGCTGGCAAAAAAGCAGCGGCTGTCAGCTTCTGCTTTAGGACTATTATCGCTAGCTTAAGCAACTGTTCCAAACAGATTACAACGTGCTCAAAACCAAAATAAAATAGTGGTAGCAAAAGATCAAATTAGTGTTTAGCCAAGTGAAACTGGATGTTACAGATAGCCACTGTTTTAAGAGCATGCATCCATTTAGCCATTCCACTTGGCTGTCCCCAGTGTCATTCCTACAAAACACACACAGCTAGGAGCACTACTACCAGCAAAACTTGAAAAGTGCAGTGGTGCCAGTATTTCACCTGTCAGGTTAGAGCTCATACACAGTCTGGCATCAGTTATTTTGACCCTCAACTCTTCAAAAAAACCCCTCTACAAACTCCCAAATGTCAACAATTATTTTACATGTCTGAGTTCACAGAACATAGTGTCCATTCCTAACGCTTGCATAGCCCAGATTTTTCCCCTCCATTTGCAACCTTCTTTGAGACTGAGCTGTGAATGTGAAAATACTTCAGGATATTCTGCAAAGCACACCTCTGTGTTTAGTGTTCTTTGCTATTTACAAAACAGATGGGTTATGATCTTGCTGCTATTTTTTCCAGAGTATTTCAAAAGTCCCTTTGGGTATTTCAGAAAATCCACCAACAACTCGGAAACTGCCTGTTTAACAATTTTACATCTGCCTTTTATTTTGTAGCAGTTTCATACTCTAACAGATATGGTAACATGGTGTCAATTTATCATGTATTTTCATCTGTTTTGTTTAAATTGTAAATCTGAAGCAAGATACTAAGCCATAGGACTCAAAATACATTAAAGAAAAATAGGTCAGTAGTAGATTCAGACATTAGAACTACTTGTCTACATACTAAAAAAATCTTGCAGCAGGACACTAAGAAAACTGGCTGTGCTAAACACCCTCTGCAAGATCAAACAAAACCAGCACAACTTTCCCACCTCCCCATTCTTCCTTGCGACCATAGGTATGCAGCATTTTGTTGCTACCTAAATAACTACCTGCTTTTGAACTCATTATCCAATGTGTTTTGCTCCATCAGGAGAAAATACTAAGGGAGAAATGTGTGCAGCTTTTACTCAGCAGGGATCATAAAGCACAGCTTGTGGTAGGCTCTTCTGCGTATGATTAGTAAGCCTGCTTGCAGTGGTGCAAAACCTACTGTCTCTAAAATTTCTCCAAGTCAAAACCTGAAAATTCAGTGTCCAAGCCACTTCCGTATAGGCCTATAAGTTGAATAAATACAAAGTTAATGGAAAGAAAAGAATATATGACAATATATAAAGAATATTAAATCAAATATCAAATATATACGACCCCATTTCCTGCCTCTGGCACTCCAACAATGCAGAATCGAACAAACTGGGTGTTTCTTGATTATAGGCAGCTCAAAGCCAACAACAATCATAGTGTCTTCTACTGGGATGAGCTGGAGGAAGGGGAATGTTACCAGACCACCCCACAGCATCAATGCTCTCATCTGTGTGAACAGACCCTGTCAAAGACGCCTTTATTAGTGATCTACTTTAGGTAAAGCGGAGTTTTACTTCAAAACTTTACAGTTGGGCAGAGCAATCCAGCCCAAACAGAACACAGTAAAATTCTGAATTCTGCAAGATGGTGCCTCAACTGAGAATACAGAGCACAGATAATTATTTGCAAGGCAAGGGAAAAAATAAGCATAAAAATATCTTAAGCTCAAAGCCACTTCTATCTACTTGACATTATTTAGCTTCTAATATAAAAATAGGCTTAGTCTTCATCTTTACTCACAAAAACCCTATTAAACTTCCACTGCAAGACTCTGCTTTAATATTTCAATTTTAAGCAAAATGAAACAACACAGGAAATTCACAGCAATTACTTTTCTATGAAGAAATGTTTAACCTTTATGCAGTTGAACAAAGTTCTTGTTAAATCAACTGGCTCATTAAAGTGCAGACTACAAATGTCTCAATCTACAAACAGCTCAACTTCAGACAAAGGAAGCTGCAAGTGCCCCCCAGCCTGATTTGTCTGGATTTAACAGCACTGAGGGACTCTGAAGCAGAGAGGACACAACACAGATTACATGCAGATAACAGCTGGTATTGGATTTTTCTAAACTAGTAAGAGCAAAAGGACTGGTGAGAAACAAGATATTTTAAAACTACTATCCGAGCAAAAAATTCTCTCTAAGTAGTAGCATCTGTAGGAAGAGTGAGCAAGGACAGATTCCAGACACAATAATAGGTCTGAAATCTAGGACTAAGACTGAAATTCATTTCCCTTCCTAAAAAGTACAGTCAAACCTGAAGTACAGATAAATAGTATAAATACAAAAGTAAAAATATTTTTTTAGTTTTATTTTTTGAGAACTAGCAACTTTACTTAAGATTATACTCTTTTCTGAGATTTTAATGGGGCACTGCACCAGCAAAAAATGTAAGCACTTGATCTTAATTTTCAATGAATGAAATTTACAATCTTCTACTTTCACTCTTTATCTAGAATTAAAAGATTAGGTAATATGAACATCCAAAGGAACACAGAAAATATAAATATACATGTGTATTTATTCTACTGCTAATTGTGCAACACTTGTGTGTCATAAAAATACATGTTCATACACACACACATACACAACATAAGAAAATCTTGGCATTGTTTTTAGTTTTCAGATTCAAAGAAAATAATTTCAAAACTGAACTGATTTACTTAACATTTTTAAAAGTTCTCAGGTTAGCTAATTCCTTTGCTTTTCAAATACATACATTCAACCATTGTACATTGGCTAAATGGTCCGCTACATGTTTAGGATGATAGCAAGCCAGTACTACTCTCTTAAAGCTACAGCTTTTCAGGGATACCATGTGTTTGTTAAAACCATTTAATAAAAGTTCTGCTAATAACCATAAAACCAAAGTAACTCAGCTCATTTTATTAGTAGTGACTGCATTGGCCCAATCATAGCAAATTAAGATCTGTGCATTGCAATGTACAAGGGATTTGTGGTTTATGAATTGTATTTCAGGATGTAAATACTTCAGTGGCATTTTTATAGCAGAAGTATCCTTTTTTTTTCCCCCAATGGCATAATTTTACTTAAAAATTGCTGCTATCTAAGCAACTACAAATACACCCCACCCCCCATCTAGTAAACAAATTAGGGACAGTAGGTCAGATTCCAATTTCAACAGAGACTTAGATTTCTATTATTTGTAAAACAAATGAACCATTCAGCGATTACAGTATTTTAAGTTCTGGAAAGTGTGACCAACTTGTTACAGAATTTACCTAGAGTCATAATTTATTTTGCTGTTTGGAAAGGTAGTACACTCCTATTGATTCTGACTCTCTGCATCTTAGACCCAAAATTTGATTAAGGACTCACTGACTATCAGAAAATAATATAATTTCTTAGAAGAAACTTTTCAGAGAAACTTGCTTTTTCAAGTTTCCTGTTGCTAAAGATGTCTCAAGTCTTGACTAGAATTCCTTATTCCAGCAGAATGGCCCCAACAGCCCCAAGCAGTGCTGTTAAACCCAGGTCATCTCACCAGTATTCATCTGTGCATGCCTGGAATACTTGCTGGTACGTGGCTTGCAGCATCTCACATGCAGCATATATCCTGTCAGCTTATTACAAACACAGAAGGGCATTTGATGTTTTAAAAATCACAAAAGAAAAATCTAAGTAACTTCAAAATTGACCCTTAAGAGATGGACATTTTTTCCCCCCTTTTTCATCTTCCCATGTTCAGGTATGCGAGAAAAGAGATGGACTGGCTAATACTGTGTAACATGGTCGTAGTAACAGGTTAATAATCCAGAAGCTCACCAGGAGAAGAAATGTGTGTGTTTGTGGGTAGCACAGATGCTAGAAAGCAGCTGAGGTAGATTTGACCCCTGGCATTTAAGGAAGACCATGAAGAGGAGAAGAGAGTAATGAAGAAAAGGAAGGAAGCAGATGGAAGAACGCAAACACAGCTAAAGAAGGTCTGGCAGAAAGAAATGGGTTAGTAGGTAAGAAGAAAATATGGGGAGAAAAGCACAGGGGAAAGACCAGTGGCAAATAAAAGAGGAAAACAGCAGTAAAATAGCACAGTCACACCCTGGGAGTACATCGCAGTAAACAGGAAGTACAGCAGGTTGCAGAAATAACTCACAGCAGAAGAAAAGCACACTCGGACGTACAGGTTCTGTTTACACCGGGAGGATTTTTCAACTAATTAATGCAAAGCAGGCAGGCCAGAAAAGCCACTGAAAAAACCCCAAGCACCAGGAAGGTGACATCTTTGCAACATCCATGGATTAACAGGCAAAAAATCTCAAACATTTATTTATGTAGCAGCCTATTCCACTAAAATCAGGGATTTGGCAACAAATTAGGTTCCATTCCTTGACTGCCAAAGTGGTTTAATTTGTTAATTTAACAAGGTAACATACAAACTCTGACTTTTCTCCTCCCAAAGAAGTCATGGCAACCAGTGATCCTATTGTGCTTTGTTGGTGCATAATTGTTAAAGAAATGCTTTCCGATGCCCTGTGAGAGGGGGTACTATCTCGAAAGCTCAAAGGGATTGTTCATTTGATCACTAAGCACAGTGTTATTCTAACCACTCATGAACGCAGAGAATGACTCTATTCTTATGTTCCCCTGAGAGTTGAGATCATCTGAGATATGTCGCCTATCACATATAAAGGCCAAGGTAGAACTGCTGGCAGGACATTTTAAGTGAAGGATTTTCACAGACCTGGAATTTCTCTTCTGCATTTTCAGGTGACAGTTGAATTTGCTGACTGCCAGGCTAATTTACAAGATGTTAAATGTACAAGCAAACCTTTACTTGAGGATTTCAAGCTTGAGAGCTTGTGTGTTGAACCGGGAAGCAGTTTTAAGAACGACAAAATAGATACAGATGTGTTTTTGTAATCCCAAATCCATCTGTCTCTCCCCAAAGACACAGGTAGAAACCTGGAAGTGCATTTGATCCAAGGCTCTCAGTACAAGCACATACTAACACAAAACAAAACAAAAAAAAACCAAACCCCAGACCAATCCAAAACACAAGGAAAACCCCTATCCTCAAAACCCACACACTGGACTACAAAGCTGCATACACAGATAACGCAATTAGCAAGGAACAAGGTTATTCCATGCTGTCTTCTCCTAAGTATTCGTATGAGTTTTCATTTCTGAGTCTTAAACTTAGTTTTACAGTATTCTATTCTATTCAAGTCACTAAGACAGTCTTGTGATGCACTTTAATGATTCCTGAATTGTTTTGTTGAAAACATTGTTTACCAGTAATCTCAAAAATGAAATGCCCAGCCTATTACCCACACACGTACTGGTAGAAAAACCCCCACCTCTGATTCATGCCACTTTAGCTCACGTAGCATGCAAGCAAGAGCTCTTAATCAGTACTATGTGATAAAAATCTACAGAAGACTGATGTACTTTCCAATTTATGCTTGAGAGCCAAGGAAATTGCCTATGCATCTCCACTGTGAGCACATCACTGCTCTCTGAATTAACACACAAACCAGCCCAGACTCCCCAAGGAATTAAATAGATGCATCTACAATGCACACAAGGACATAAATACGCCTTATCAAACTCCTCCCCCTAATATAAGTTGTACTTCCCCATGGAAAAAACCCAGCTTATTAACATGATTCCTTATTTCTGTGTATGAATAATATCCTAAAAATAAACGCGCTATTGTAACCACATTTTAAGGAGGTCTGAGGGATTCTAAAAACCTACACTTGATAACAGTGCAATAAACTGCAATTTTCAGAAAGATGTGACGTCATTAGAAGTTCTACAACCACGAAATGTTAGGATATTTCACTCGGGTGAAAATGTCATTATTTTGCACAGATATTTTTTCTTTTAACACTATAAGTAAAAACAAATCACACCTTTCCAACAGTCTGTCTGAGAAACACTATATCAAACCTCTTTTTATTTTCTAATTTAAAAAGCCTATAAAACACATAAATAAAATTATAAGGACCAAATATTTCTTTACTTTCTCAATGAACTTTGTTAAATATAATTCCTTTAATTTAAGTCAGAATATTTGAATTATGAATCTAACCCTTAAAACAGAAGTCTTTATGTTGCAGTGCTGCATCAACAACTGTGTCAACATAAGGAGAATAATACAGGTGGTGGAGAAAATGTTCCCATTTTAAATAGCTCCCTATGTCCAAGTATCGTACATTCATCCTTTTCCCACCCTTCATTCCTGATAAAGAACACGATTATAATACTCTGAAAAACACAGGGAGCTGGCTAGAAAAGTCAGATATTTGTATATGTCCCTAGTGATTGATCACAAAGAGGTCGGGAGTCACAACCAGCCAAAGCAGCGAGCGAGTTTGAGTAACATGCTGATCCCAAGACCTTCACTTCTCTTTTCCTGAGGGGGCAGCTCTACATGCTTTCTTTTTCTTACTTTCTTTTTATTGGAACTTTGAAAATAGCTTGCAAGAACATTCAGACTTAGAAATCTCATAATAGGTATCTTAACTTTAGCTAGTGCTAAAAAGGGCCCTTTTATATGTAAACTAAGCAAATACATTAGAAAAGGCCTCCTATTTTCACTGCAGGAGACATTTGTAATCAGCACGTATGTTAAACAAAAAAAAAAGCATGTGAGAAAAATGTGACTCAGAAAACTAGAAAGACATATTTCACCCCTTATAATTATTTAGAATTCAAAGAAAAATCACAAGTCAGTATAAAGAGCTGTTGATGAGAAGGGCTGGAGAGAAACCTAACTAAAATGCTTGCCTTCAGGGAGAAGTTACTCGCAGGAGTGTATCGGTACAGGTATAGAAAAATCCTAAGCGTACATGCATTTAAGTCTTACCTTCTGGGCTTCTCACTTGCAGGTTCAATCTCACTGATTGCTTCAGTCCACATCCTGCAAACAGGCCACTAAATATAAACTGCTACAATCAGGTGAGCACTGATTTTTAAACAGAAACCAGATTTATTGTTTCTGGCTAATGGAAGCAGAAACAACACACCTCTCTGCTGGAGCCCAGGGGGATTTTTCGCAGAGGGAAAAAGGGAAAAACAGTTCTTTTGTCCAATCTTCCAATTCTTGCTTTAAACCCAGATCCACCAAAATATCTTTGTCAAAATTTTGACAGTTATTTCAAAGTATTAAAGCACTAAAAAGTATAAAAACCCAATTCTGCTGAAATCTGGGGGAGTTCCTCTGTTTAGTTTCATTTATCACTTTGCAGGCTGTGTAACTCACTATGATGATGGTTAGACACCGATCCTTCACAGGAAGGGGAAATTAATTTGGTCTAAAAAGAAGAGGGAAGATTGCATTTTTCAGGGGTCCTGACAGTTTTGGGTTGAGGGTTTTATTTCAGGATGGATCCTGAAATGAATTTGCTTTCAGATGTTAATATTGGAATGATATTTTTGAATGGAGTAGTAAAATTATTTCAAGAAATTTTGGCAAATAAACTGAAATAGGTAAACTTCCAGAATATATATCTAATGTTGAGCAGGGGATTCAGACTGAAATTAGGCTTGCTGTATAATTGGTATCCACACATCTTAAATTTATAATTTCATCCTGTAATAGATTTCCTGCCTTGACAAATGCAGAAGGAATGTGATACAGCAGCAATAAAATCTGGAGATTGAACAAGAGGGTCTTGTGGTCATTTGAAGGATGGCCAGTTTACATAGGAGGCTGAACACCACACACAAACCAGGACAGCCTGAAAGAAAGTAAAAGGTAACAGAATAACGCTACTAATGTGACAAAGTCACTGTCTGACTCTGTTGAAATCAGCAGAGTTGCTGTGCTGAGAAAGCAGCAGCTTCTGTGTAGATAAATAAAGGTAAACAGAGTCACCACATCCTGATAAACACTCAGGAAAGCCCCACTTATTAAAGGAAGGAATAGTTTGGCAAATGTTAAGTATCTATTTTAGAAGCATCAATATTTTCATTTTGTCTTCACTGAGTTTAGTGAAACCAAGTCTATTTATGGTAACGTTGTGTGGTGGCTTCTTAGGTGTCCAAAACACGTCACCTTCATTTCAAGAGCATATGCAATCACTTTTCCACAAGCAAAAGTTAAAAA
This sequence comes from Syrrhaptes paradoxus, assembly GCA_013400615.1. NCBI lineage: Eukaryota > Metazoa > Chordata > Aves > Pterocliformes > Pteroclidae > Syrrhaptes > Syrrhaptes paradoxus. The sequence goes on along the minus strand of VZTO01007605.1, from coordinate 66,264 downwards.
GAAAATCCTATTCCAGATCTTTCAGAACAGAAACAAGCACTCTTGTGAATTTCTTTTATCTGTATCCAGTTTCTATTTTTTTTCTATAAACAGAGATTTTAAAGTATTTTTGCAACAGCATCCATGCACGTTTAAAGAACTCGTTTTAGTCTTTAAAATTCTGATTTCTGCTGCAATCCTCCTTGTCAGCACTACTAGGGACATTGCTAGTTTTCCACGGTTAATATCATGCACATCAGAACTTTTAAGATGCTACAGCAAGAAGGCTCAAAAAGGGAAAAAAAATATCACAATGGATGACAGCTACTAAGAATCAGACTAACTTAAAGTTCCCATTTTGATGGAGATACTTTGTATCCAGTAGAAAAATGGTTCCTTCTAATTAAGTGTGAATATTAAAAGGCCTAGAGAAAGCCAAGCTTTTCATTGGCAACGGGGAAGGGAAGCATAGCAAAGGTTTTACAGAGAGAGCCTGCTCTGCACAGCCCTGGAAATAAAGAGCAGCATTATCATGGCTGTTCTCTGCTCCTCACAAGGCTTGTAAGCGACTGCAGTCTTGTCGCTACCAGGATGTTTCTGTACAAGTACCAGTGTGTGCACACCAGTACATACTAGTTCTTTTCACTTCTATTTTCCTCATCAAAAATAAATACCTCAGATGTGAATTTCTGCTCTGTGCCTCCTTGTCAGCACTTGAAGGGACACTGTGATGCTCATAAAACTGAACCATTGCACAAGTGCTGCCAAGCTATGTATTTGATGGCTTAAGCCAAACCACAGCCAGCCTTGCTGAACAAACGGATAACAGAAAACCATAGGTTCAAGCATGGGCTGAATTTGCTGCCTGATGTGTTACTGGAGCCCTGGAGTTCCGCTGAGCTCCAGGGTACAGAAATGGGAGTGACAAGGGGAGGGTGACAAATGCCAAGTCCTGCAAATTTTCATTCACTCATTCAAAAGCTCCGTGTTCCTTCTTGCTTTCACTCTTCACCACCATTAGATTCATTTCAGTCTTGCAGACACAGTTGCAAATGTCCTGCATTAGGCTGAAGATTAATTTAGATTAACTCAGCACAGAAATAAAAATATTTTGTCATGGTCACCACCAAAACAGCTTGTGTGAGGTGTTCACAATATGTTGCCATACTCTACTTTCACAGTCCTTTCACTGTGGGCTTACTTCTGCTTGGCTCTTCCTTCCAGAGCTACACCCACCGCGTACCAAGTCTGATACTTTTGCAGAAGAGCTGCTGCTGGATGAGAGGACGCAGCTACAATGCCTCTCTCACCACCCTTCCACGCTCTTCAGGCAACAACTCGAACATAAGAAAATCCACAGCTCTTTTCATACTCCAGCCACCCCTTTAATGCTGGAAGGACAGGTTGATAGATTTTTGATTTTTAACCTCAACTCACCATCTTTCTAGTTGTGCCAAAGTCAGCAGAACTAATTACAACATCACCAATGAATGAGGCTTAAAGGGGGGTGTCAGTGGGACCTACCATGAAGAAATTCCATAGCCAGAATTTCTCAGGCCCATCTGATCCTGACAAGGAATTAGAAGAACTGAATTTTCACCCCATTGACAGCTCATGTGATGAGAAGCACCAACTTAATACTGACCTACTGTTTTTATGAGGGCAAGGTGTTTACCTTTGTATCCCCTTTTTTTCCCTGGTGTCTGTCTTCTGCATTGAGGTAAGAAAAGAATCTGGGTNTGCAACACTTGGCCAGACATCTTTCACATTTTCAAAATCTGTCTTAAAAGAGTCTTGGATTGAGTAAGTTTAAAGAGACAGAAACAAAATGTGTGTTCAGTAGGCAGTCAGATTGCAATGAAACAGCCACTAAACAAACCCAGGTCAGCCTGAAAGAAAGTAAAAGGTAACAGAATAACGCTACTAATGTGACAAAGTCACTGTCTGACTCTGTTGAAATCAGCAGAGTTGCTGTGCTGAGAAAGCAGCAGCTTCTGTGTAGATAAATAAAGGTAAACAGAGTCACCACATCCTGATAAACACTCAGGAAAGCCCCACTTATTAAAGGAAGGAATAGTTTGGCAAATGTTAAGTATCTATTTTAGAAGCATCAATATTTTCATTTTGTCTTCACTGAGTTTAGTGAAACCAAGTCTATTTATGGTAACGTTGTGTGGTGGCTTCTTAGGTGTCCAAAACACGTCACCTTCATTTCAAGAGCATATGCAATCACTTTTCCACA
>VZTO01007605.1:34220-63537 GCA_013400615.1 Syrrhaptes paradoxus | reverse complement strand
ATTGCACAAGTGCTGCCAAGCTATGTATTTGATGGCTTAAGCCAAACCACAGCCAGCCTTGCTGAACAAACGGATAACAGAAAACCATAGGTTCAAGCATGGGCTGAATTTGCTGCCTGATGTGTTACTGGAGCCCTGGAGTTCCGCTGAGCTCCAGGGTACAGAAATGGGAGTGACAAGGGGAGGGTGACAAATGCCAAGTCCTGCAAATTTTCATTCACTCATTCAAAAGCTCCGTGTTCCTTCTTGCTTTCACTCTTCACCACCATTAGATTCATTTCAGTCTTGCAGACACAGTTGCAAATGTCCTGCATTAGGCTGAAGATTAATTTAGATTAACTCAGCACAGAAATAAAAATATTTTGTCATGGTCACCACCAAAACAGCTTGTGTGAGGTGTTCACAATATGTTGCCATACTCTACTTTCACAGTCCTTTCACTGTGGGCTTACTTCTGCTTGGCTCTTCCTTCCAGAGCTACACCCACCGCGTACCAAGTCTGATACTTTTGCAGAAGAGCTGCTGCTGGATGAGAGGACGCAGCTACAATGCCTCTCTCACCACCCTTCCACGCTCTTCAGGCAACAACTCGAACATAAGAAAATCCACAGCTCTTTTCATACTCCAGCCACCCCTTTAATGCTGGAAGGACAGGTTGATAGATTTTTGATTTTTAACCTCAACTCACCATCTTTCTAGTTGTGCCAAAGTCAGCAGAACTAATTACAACATCACCAATGAATGAGGCTTAAAGGGGGGTGTCAGTGGGACCTACCATGAAGAAATTCCATAGCCAGAATTTCTCAGGCCCATCTGATCCTGACAAGGAATTAGAAGAACTGAATTTTCACCCCATTGACAGCTCATGTGATGAGAAGCACCAACTTAATACTGACCTACTGTTTTTATGAGGGCAAGGTGTTTACCTTTGTATCCCCTTTTTTTCCCTGGTGTCTGTCTTCTGCATTGAGGTAAGAAAAGAATCTGGGTTGGGATCTCTCTCATATGCTCTATGAAGTATGCTAGGAGCAGCCTAATGAAGCCTGGTCGCGCACAATCAAGAGGTGATTATGGGGGACAGACCATCACCGAAGTGCTTCTTTTTAACCAGGATAACTGACCGCTGAAAGCCTGAGGAGAAGCCATTGGTTTTATACAATTATTGCAATAGGAAATTATTCTGGATCAAATCAGGTATTATAGACTTTGGTCCAGGAACTACCCAATGAAATTTCATAATTCTTATTATGCAAGAAGCTAAAGTTGGTGGCTTTTTTTTTTTTTCCTAAGACACAAAAGGATTATCCATCTCAGCTGGTGTTTCCACATTCTCCGACTAGATTGACAAAAACTCATTCTGGTTCTCTTCTAGGCATTGCATTAAAAAGTGAGTCACATCATAATTAAACTTTAATGACAACATCTGTTTGAGCTAACACGACAGAAGAGCGGTTCGTCCACGGAGGACTATTCTGCTTCTTATTTCACTCAAACCAGAACTGAGCATTTATTCAGCCTCAACAAAACTCGACATGGGACAACAGCACCATCCCAGCTACTTTCCGCAAAATAAAGATCTTTCAGAAGCACTTTTAATTGATCTACAGATAAAATCCTGCTTTAACCAAACTGGATGGTACATAAGGATCAGTGATGGAGAACACTAAGGACTGTGTTTCTTCTCTGCAAACAGAATACTCCCTTGGGCTGCAGCCTGCTAACAGGACAAAGACGACAAAATACACTGGGAAAGGAGAAACTTGTTTTCATGGATAGCTAATTAGCCAAAGGCCCCATATCACCACCCAGTAACATGTGACATTAGACCATCCTTAGCCATCCTTACTTTTACCATCAGCTACAATGTGTGCTCTGGATAAAAACAGGATGGTAAATGCCTATTGTGCTTCTCCCCATCTCACATACAGTCTCACTGAACCAATAAGGGGAAAAAAATTCAGCAGATCCTATACACTGTACAGCAAGCATTAAAATAATGAATATGTCATTTATTAGACTGTTATTGTACTGATTAATTGCAGCCAGCACAGACCACTTGCTCAGGTCCCTGCCTGCACTAAGGCATCTAGGAACAGCTCCAGTCCCTAGGAAAGAAGGAGAAAAACCCCAAACCTCTGTTATGCATGTAGCTTGTGGGGGGTACAGACAAGAACAAATGAAAAATCATATCAGATTAGACTTGTTAAAATGCCCTGAAGTGCTTGTGCATTAATTTTGTGGCAAACATCAATGCCATGGCTAAAAGTAATCTTAAAATGCTACCATACTGTACATTAATTATAATGGCATATTGACTAGCTAGATGTCAAAGAGCTACTATTACTGGTTAAAGCATCAGATGGCTGCCAGAAAAAAAAATATGTTTGTCTGCTGCTGTTAAAAATAGGAAAATCCATTAAAAAATGAGCCATAACCAAACCAACCACAGAATTAACATTAAAATGCAAATATCAATACTTTAGAAAAAAGCTTCAAACCCTACAATAACAAAAAATCCCACCAGGTGGCCAGCTGCTACCTCTGAAATCCTGTGGGTCTCTTTCTACCACAGCAGCCCTCTAGTCTTCAGTTTGTCTCATCCATATGTAAACTGGGCAAAGTTCCTACACACAGTTTGCAAAAAGCATTTTATGATACATAAGAACTTGCAAGAACAAAGTTTTTCCCCTACTTCTGAGATCCAACAACTGCACAAAAAATGCCAAGCATTTCTTGTCAAAATGTAAATCTATTCTTTCCATCTCAGAAAGTTAATCCAGTCTTGCTGTTGAAATTTTCACAAATCAGTGGTCTCTGGATGGAAGCAGACAGGTCAAGTCTTGCAAGAAACTGCAAAAGGAAAGACAAGGTGAAGGACAGTGGAAATATGTGGACAGTTGGAACAATAAAATCATTACCTAGCTTATAATGAAAAACTCCAGGAGACTAAAGTCCCCCATTTACCTCTCATGCAAGAGGGAATAACTGCACCATGGTAATAACATCTATTTTAGGACAATTTGCTGTCTCACCAGATTGATTTTTTCTGTAAGCTTGCCATTATTTTGCATTAAAGTAATAGCTTGTGTCCCATAATTGATTGTGTTTACAAAGAGAGAACGATAATAACCCTCAGCTTTTAGCAAGCTCCTGACACAACCACATCACCTCCTGACAAAGGCATTGTGCAGCCAGGAGCTGCTAAATGCCTTCCAGCTCCTCCTTTTGCATTCTGCCCCCTCCCTTTTTTAAAGGAGGATCAAAAAGCAAAAACAGATACAAGAGAGTAAAATCCACACGGATATAACACGCAATCATAAATACTTCCACCTTGTTAGGTATATTCTGTACAACCACTTGTAAGAGATTGACTCTGCCTGTTATTTCGGGATAATGGGCTTTATATACCATCACTAAATCCCAAACTGAAAACAAAACAAAATGAAACTGGTATCTGATACACAGTATCCAAAAAATTTGTGCGTGTGGACACAGTGGGACCGCAGCAACCATGGCTCCCCTTGTCCTACCATGTTAATGGAGGCCAACAGTGAGCACAACCGTATCTGTCAAACCATTACAGATGGAAATCTCATGGGGACAGATGTTCTTCAACCTGCGTAGGATTATGCAAATATCCACAGGGCATTCTGTGTAGGACCGAGCAGGAGGCATCAGCATAAGCAGTGAATCGGGGTCAGTCAGGGTTGCTGGGGAATCGTGCTGAGTGTACAGTTTCTAGCTACATCCCTAAGCTTTGCATACAGAAGATATCTCAGGATGTACCCAGTACTGCAATTAGAAATGGCAGAATGACGGATGGGGCTGTACACTTGGAACAGAGCTCAGCTCCTGCCTAAGTGAAAGAAAAAACCTACAATTCTGATTTGGGGGAAGGAGATAATTTTGCCTTTTTTAATAAAAAAAAAAAAAACAAAAACACACAACAACAAAAAACTAGAGCCACCCAGCACAGACCACTGGAAAGCACTAATCCTTGAAGAACCATGGCCACTTCCCCAGATAGCTTCAGAACTGATCTACTAGATAAAAATGAAACTTTCCTATTTGAGAAGATCAAGACCTACTGTGTCTTGAAAAGTTCGCACTCTTTGACTTTTAATGCTATCATAAGGGGGAATACACTGTCACCACATCACAGTTCCCCCATTGAGAATTTTTCCTTACTTATAATTTTATGCTAGTTCAGCCCTGCATTTGTCATTCTCCAAATTAATGCAACAAGGGATTGCCCCAAAGCAAGGTCCAGTCCTCCCAGTCAGAATGACATGCAGCTTGACCCCCTGTTATTGCCTCACAGTTGTTGAGCAACAATGGATCTAACAAACTTACGAAAATTATCTCTGGAAGTAAGGTCAGCAGTCACCTCCTAATCCATTTCTTTAAATGCAGAGCACTCTATCGGGCAATTTTCTTCTCTTGCTTGGACAGAGATGCCATTCACAATCCTTTTCTGACTACATGCTGGTTGCAACAGAGACCATGCTGACTACGTGCAAGTTCAACAGAAGTTTGTAGCAAGCAAGATATTCTAGTTCCACATCGCAGATGCATTTTCAGCATATATCAGACAACAGAACTCTGTTGGGTGTCACAAGAAAATCCTTTCAAAGGACAAACAAAACTAACTCTTGTTAATTCAGAATTTCATAGTTTACAAATGCCATTACAGTACAGACTAGAGTGCTTTTCTTTCCTATATCCTCACCCTTCTGCTCCATCTCTCCACTCTCTCCTTTTCTACAAAACACAGGAGATAAAACAACGAACAAACAAGTCAGATAAAGCAGCTGGTACAACACAGTGCCATTGCTGATAAGGCCATTTCAGCCATACTCTTGTATTAAAAATAAATAAAACAATAAAGAGAAATGCAAAAAAAACCTCCAGGGTGGTAATTCCCAAATTCAAGTGATATTGGAGGAATAAGAGGAATAAGAAAACTAAGACATTCATGTTCACTCACAAGTGGTCCTCCACAGCAGTGGGTCAGTCTTTACTTGTATTTACAGAGTCTATTGGGTCTAGCAGACTTGAAAGAAACGTCCACACCTGCTTCTTTATCACCACAACATTTTCAATCAATAGTACTGTTGAAAACTGCCCAGCTGAGAGGGACGGCAGAAACCAGACTTCCAGAACACTGCTGTATTCAAACAGCACAGCTCCCTCAGACACCCTCTGCAGAACCGTCTCTAGTCATTGCCCCTATTCCACGCTGTCCACAGGACAGAAGGTTCCTCACCCCTGAAAAATTGTTGCCTGGTCCAAGACAATACTAACCTCGGAGAGTGTGGAGACAAGAGATTTCTGTCTCCTTTGTTGAGGAGCCTTTGAGCTGGCAGTGCGGACACTCTGGTGGCTGCCAGGGACCGGCAGTTGCTGCCACCGGGCGGTTCAGCGAAGAGGGACAGCCAGAGCTTCCAGGCGGCCACCACTGCTCCGCACACCAGCTGCACACCCACGCACAAGGGCACGAACCATCACAGGGTGCTGCCCCCTTTTCCGAAGGCTGCATCAGGCAGGAACTGATTTCCCTGCTGCCTGGGCGAACCTCTCTGTAGGGGGTGGCATTGTCCAGAGAAACCTGGGGAAAGGGATCTTTCTAAAAATCAATAAATAAGGCACAGAAGACAGTGATCTATGTGAAAAAGAAAGGCTGCGCTGCACCTGCTCAAAGAGACGGGAGGCTATCCAAAATTCATATGAAGAGGGGCTCTAGTCAAAGCTGAAGCTGGCAATTAACCAACTACAGGCACATTCTTGATGCTTGTTATAATTAACATCACTGGGGAGAAAAAGAAGACATGAAGGACAGCTTGAAATAGATGAAGCGAGAGAGAGAGAATAACTCAGCAGGGTCTGTAATCTAATCGTTTAAGACATGGGACAAAAAATAACTCAGCTAGGGAAAATCGTTTCAAGCTTGTAATTTATCTTTTATGAGATGAATCATCTTAAGATTAAGAATCTTAAGAAACTGCCCAGAACCGCAGCAAAAAGCAGGTATATACAACAGCGTCATTCTCAGCAACATAAACATTTTATCTGCCAAAATTTCCTCCCTGACTTTCAGCACATCTCACACTGAAGTGGTTGCCTTTGCACCTTCAGTCCACTTTGATTTCCTCCCTTGACCAAGCCTGAAAAAGATTACGGACTCTATTTGCACCATATTTATTTTTTTTTTTTTTTGACATTTTGGTCTAATCTTAACAACAAACAAACCAGACTTTGACTTGTAACATGGCAAAAGAGTTGACAGAAGACATTATAGTCTGACTGGTTTGGGAATTGTAAAGAAATTTTCCTCCTTTTGGTGCCAAGTTATCAAAGGTTGATCACTGGCTTATCTCAGATACGCAGTTCAGTTCACAGATCCGGAAAGTGGAAAATTTAGCAATTTGTTAGTAAATCATTAGCTTTAAAGGACGTAGTACACTGCATGCTGACCTTCTTAAATTAGTAAAAGAATTTGTAGGAGGGTATGGATCACTGGTTGGTGAGCCTACCAGCAGTGAACTTCATGGCTTTGGATTCCCGTTTTTAAGTTCACAGCTCCCATATGGGCCACAGGCTTGACAGGTTTAGTTCAGCGGTACACGGAGCTAGTGATCAGAAGAGAGAGAAGGTCTAAAAGCCTGAGATTTTGCTGGCAGAAGGAGGCAGACAGAAGTATCCTTGCTTTGCTGTCTCCATCCTTCTCACAGAAAGGAAACAAGGAGATGTGAACTGAGAAAGGACACAGCTTGAGACGCACATTGCACAGCGCCACGGGGCTCTGTAACCGGTAACGCTGGATTTACCGCAAATCACTGGTGGAGCAGATGGAGAAGAAATGAGGCAGCAGCCTCACCCCTGAATTAATAAAGTTGAAACCTAGTTCTTAAGTCCACTTGTAGATTCTCCAGACACTGGCATTACATGATCACAAGCACTGTTTCTATATAGAGTGAGAGAGATTTAATTATTCATGCTCCATTCCTTTTGTACCTTGAAAGAAAAGAAGTCTTACTGTATTCATAAATAGTTGACTCATCCAAAAGTTTTCAAGCTAGTCAGCCTTAATAAAACCCAGATGACAGCTACAGATCTTGAGTTTCCGCTCCAAAAGATAATGATACTAAATACTACATCAACAGATAAATTTTCAGCATTGTCCTCACCTCTCAAGCATTAATGTTAGACTACTGCTTTTTTACTGGAGTTCCAGTAGCCTAAAATCAACATAAAGGTGGAATAATAAGGTTTCCCTGGATCATTTCCAAATCTTAATGCAAAAGAAAAAGGCCAAATACAGCTTTCAGATCAATTAATAGAACTGCCAGCAAAACCCACGGGGGGGAGGGGGGGACGGACAGTCATAGAAAACTATCAAATCAAGAGGAGCTCATCTGAAATCTAGGTCTCAAAGTATCCTCAAAGGTCATCTAGGCTGTCCTTCTGCCACAAGATGAACTACATGACATCACTTTAGAGAGCTATTTGTCCAACCTGTTTCCAAAGGGCCGCAAAGATGAATCTCCACACTTTCCAGATGATGCATCCCATGTTTCAGCGTTCGTTTTAGGATTTCCCTTGCCAACATTTAATCAAATATTTCTTTCTGCAATTTAAAGAATTCTCTGCTTGTCCTATCCATCATGGACGGAGAAAAGTTTATTTCCCCTCTCAACTGCATACATCTTTGATTTTGTCGATATTGTTGGATTCAATCTTTCTTCTCTGTGGTAACCAACCACAAATCTTTCTTCAGAGATTATTTATTTTGGACCTTTTATCCCTCTTTGTTTTCTTCTTTGTCCTTTCTACCACCTCTCCAGGTCTCTGTGGAACTGTATGGCCCACACCCAGATGCCACACATCAACATTAAGTAGATCACAAGGACTTTGTAGGAATTATCTTTTTTGAACTACCAGACCAATTAACATTTCCAGTCGCCCAAGTAACTCACCAAACACCTCATTATCCTCTGAAGACTGCTGTGTTAGCCTGGCTGCTTTCGGACTCTCTTTAGCTGCTTCCTCCACCTTGATTTCAGAGTTCTGTAAAACAAGATAAACAGATCACGTCGTCTTCTGCAGTTACAAACCAGAAACGTTCTTCAAGCTTAACTACACACACATTACATTCGTTATGAACACAGAAGCATTAACACAGAGGGTTTGGGTATCTTTACTCTCTCTAAGTGCTTTTGCAAAATATTGAGGGAAAATACTCTCGGGAAACAATGCTTTGGCTTTTTTTGGTTTGGTTTGGTTTTTTTTAGCCTGCTTTAATCTGACTAGAGGATATAAAACGGAGGACCAAAGAAGACATCTAAATAAGAGAAAGATCTTAGAAACTATGACAGACTTTTAAGTTTCCACCTTTCCTCCTCATATTTCATTTTCTTTCTACTGACATCTTCCACTGTTGACTTAGTTAACCAAGAGATCGGAAGACAGTGCACAAATATTTCTCCTTATAGAGCAAAGGCAAGTGACCTAGAGAGAGCTACCATTGCTTTAAGTCTTTAACTAACTCTGGTACTTACTGATTAAAGCATGAGTACTTATCTATTTCTGAAACAAATCTGCCAATTTGCTACCTGGTATTAGACTGGGCCCAGAGACTAGTCAACAGCTTCAGCACTTAAATTGCCAGAAATCAAAGCATTTAATTTCCTAGCTAGAAGAGACTGAAGAAAACACAACCTAAGAAGCATTAAGTATTTATATTGCTACTAAAGAAAAACTAACTCATATTTTTAAAATGTTTTACTTTGGTACTCAAGAGAAATGTTCATGCATGCTTGCAGCCATGCAGACAGTAAACTGCATATATATGCAGTTGAATGGATATGAAGTGACTGATGTAATATTAAATATTACTGGAAAGAGCCGACTAAGAGTTGAGGAAGAAAAAGAGATCAATGTAGTATGACTATGCTTTTTAAAGGACAGATATTGCTCTATTCAAATCCATGCTCATTCAGAACACTTTGTGTGATGTTTTGCAGAAATGACTTTGTACAGTTTATAAATTCTGACTTATATTTTGAAAATGCTACTATATAATCTGTCCAGGAAAATTACCAGTTCTGCCCTCAGAAACGTAGCACACCTCCAAACTGTAGGTCTCTTACTTCCTCCTGTTAATAACCACCCAGAGGATATAAGAAGATAGGTAGATTAAGTCTGTCAACCTCTCTACAGAACACAGGAGTACAAACTCAGGGCATGTAAACTCAAGAGACTTGGAAGCAAGATATCAAGCTTTGTCAGGAAAAAATTAAAGAGAGACTACCAGTGTCACACAGCAGCAGTCAGCAATTAGAGAAAGCAGAGAGAATAAGAAGGAAAAGAGAAACTGCGCTTCAGAAGAAGAAACACCTGCAGAAGAGAAAGGATCTGGCACACCCTCAAGGCACCGACCCGAGCATCCCACCCAGAAACACATCAGCTCTGTATCGTTCAAAGCTGAGCAGACAAGTCAGCTTTAGCAGGTGTCCATCTCAGTTTGGGGTAACTAGTGTCAGCTGGGAAGATGGAGGGACACAGTCAGAAACCAGCAGTGGCTGTACTGGGAGACAACTTGCTTGAGGTAAACAGCTTTGTGATCAGCACAAATACTTAAGCCCTGTCCCCACAGATATAATTTGTAAGTTGTGGAGCCACCCAGTTCACAATGTGTTGGGTGCTGTCCATGCACACAAGGGATGCCTGCCAAGGTCCACAGCATCCGGACTGGTTTACAGAATAACTTGCACATGGAGGCCACTGATTCAGTAAGCTGCACACTGAAGCTGGGTTTTCCATCCTGTTTTAGTTGCTCTATAGTGGGCAGCAAGTCAACTCCATCTTCTGTGTAGAAAGGGATGGAAAACAGACTTTGTCTCTGAAAAAAGTAAAGAGGACACCTCCTACAGCAGAATGACCCAATCCTAAAGCAAAAAAGACACTAAAAATTGCACCATCATGGATGAGACAAAATTTATACAATTTGATGATCAAACCAAGTTCAAGGTTTTCCCAGATGAAGGGGGCAGCTGAACTTCCTAATCAGAGCTACTGCTCTAAGTTTTGTAAAGACAGTGCTTATTAGCTCCCTTTTCAAATGTACCCCACGTATTAAGTGCATGGAAAAGCTGGTGGTGCTGGAGGAGAGAGATTGCTGTTCCTCATGCTCTAGTTCCTCTTAGGGAACAGCTGAAGGTCAATAACCTGCTGCAAGGCATCAAGGGCAGCAGCAACACAACACATACTGGGCAGTGCCTATGAAGCTAGGTGTCACTCCAAGTTCTTACTAGGCAGATGTTCACATTCCTTACTTTAAAAGTTAGGCAGTCTCAGGGAAATTCAAAAGACTGAGCCCTGAAACATTTTGGTTTGAGCTAAATCGCTGTGCTGTCTGCTCCCTGGATAAACCACAATGTTGCTGTTGACAGACATCAGCTTCAAGACGTTGACAGGGAGAGTTGTGGGCTCAGCCTAAAACACGACAGTGCATGGGTGGATGTAAATCCACGTGGCATGGCTTCTTACACAAAACATGAAAAAGATCTATTTTGCTTTATTATTTGCAGTAAAAATTTTACATGAAACATTATTACTGGCATGTCTCATATTCGGTCTAATATTTGTATTACAAGAAAAACCCAAGAAAAATCACTGCAAAAGAACAACCAATGACCCAAATGCTCTAAAACAAGTTATATTGTAAACCAGCATTTTAAAAGACAAGATTTAGCCAGTTGCTTAATTCTTTTTCGATCATCCTAAAAATTCTTAAGTGTTTCTATCCTTCCAATTAAGGAACAGAAAAAGTGAAAATACATTCCCGTACACTGCCTGAGCTGTGCCAGGAGGGATTGTTTACTTACAGTTACAATATGCTTGTGGTTGGTTATAAAATAAAGGCACTTTGTACACAACACAGTAAATGTAATTCTATCTGGCTCTTGCTTTCAGGTTGAGCTCTCAATGCAATTTCAGACCTGATGGGCGAAACAGGTTCATCTTACAGTATCAGTTCCCAAGAACTATAGATCTGCATCCTCAGACTAAGCACTAACAACACTGTTATCATGAAAGTTGGAGAAGTCCCTTGTTATTTTCTTCTCAGAGACCTTTGGTCTCAAAGTTTGAAACTCCTGTCCACTGTGGGGAATTTTACAGGCACAGCTTAACACAGACAAACAGATGCTGTGGACATCCCTTATTAGCAGCAAGAATCCAGGGAATGGCAGTTGGCCCTCTTCGGGTGGGCAGAGATCTCCTGGAGCTGAATCAACGAGGACGTTCAAACATCTTCCTGAACTCATCCATTAATTATTCTTAACTGTGGAGATGTTCCAACCCCCTTTCCATTCACGCAGCACCAGGCTTCTTGTACAGAATGTGAGTGGTGAATTTTAACAATGCCACATTGGCTCATTTGCAGTCCCCTGAGCAAGATCACTGCCATCATTCAGAACAGGGTTACGCCAGACCGAAGCTGGGCTCATGCCATCTCTACAGCTTCAAGCTCTCGAAAATGTTCCAGGAACTCCTATATCAGTTCCTTCTTCAGTCACGAAAAGGATCCAAGTTTTCCCATTAATTTTCAGGTAAATAAAATATTTTTTTTTAAACAGACAGCTAATCACAATCATTATCTTCAGTTTTCTCAGATACCTTATATTCTCTGTTTAATTTTCACTTCTACAGATTCTTTACATACAGTTTCTAAAATGCAATACTCAAAATACCCTCTACTCAGTAACTTCTACATAGAGCAATTATTCTTATCTTCCTGTGCATGTGTCAAAATCTTATTCAAGCTATAAGGTAAAAGAATGAAAAAAATTACAGAGCTATGTAAAGAGAGAGAGAGAGACTTCCAAGGACAGTGTTCTGTTCCTCTCAGCTTCACCAGTACAGTGGTGCTGCTGCTAATGTCACCAAAGGAGAATTTCAAAAGAAATTTCCACAAAAGGATCCCATCACTAACCCCCAAGGCAGACAAAAGCCCTTTTTCAGAAGGTTTAAGATGCCTCAAACACATTATGCTGGTCTTTGAAGAAATGCATTCAGTCTATTTTAAAGCCTTAAGATACTAAGGGGTTGCAGTAAAAAACTGAATTTCAACTCAAAATTTTGCTACATTCCCCATTACCAGTTCCGCACTATTTTGCTATGTGCTTCCCTCAATTTATGAAGGGCATTTAAAAACGACTTCTGTTTGTGGAGAAGTTCTTCCAAATCAGGTTAACAGACAGCACATCTTGCCTCCACAGCAGTTCTGTTTAATTTGGAGAAAAGGTTCCTGACCACAGTGGGGTTCTCATACTTTATAACTGAACTAAAATCTCTTCAGCTCAGAACATAACAGATAAAGACAACTAATGGATCCACAGTAAACTACCAGTGAACTTCTACTTGTCTGTAAACTAATCCCCCCAGGTTCAAGCATTCGGCAGGGAGAAAACGAGTTATTACCTTACTGTGTCCACACTAACCCGGGCTACTTGCATTTGGGAGCAAGGTGCTCAAATGAAAGAGTCTGTTTGTGAGCAAAACAAAATGAAAAACAGGACAGAAAACCTTGTGCAAGAATCGAGGTTTTCCCATGAATACTGTGAACTGAAAAAGCCCCAACAAACCTAGACTCGTGTACCCTACAAATAGGGGCAGAGGGAAAGGAAAAGATACGCGAGTGACCTCTGACTCTGTAGGTACCCTGAGACATCGCCAGAACGAGGAATTCTCATAAAACAGCAAGGAATTTGCAAAACAAGTTCAGACACAAAAATACGCTCCGGGTCAATATTTTCAATTTGAAGCAAGAATCCTGTTACGTGTCTTTCACTCCGTTCACATTAATCCTGAAACCACACACAGGAAACCTGAACGTGAATCACATAAAATTCAGACAAGCACGGGCAGAGCGATGACTTGCTATTTCCTCTGCCGAGCCCACCCCAGTCCTACAGAGCAGGGCAAAGCACCCCATCAGCTGCACGAGCAGCGCTGCGGCACACGCAACACAAAACTGTGAAGATCAGCGTAAGGATTAAAACCCCACTTGGGAACACACCGAGTTTTGACAGCCTCCAGAACGCCTGACCTGAAACTAATGATATTAAAGCACACGTGCTGCCTGCTTTGAACCCAGGTGGTTTTCCTGCAAACAGCGTCTGGCAGGCACGCTGATGGATGCAGCTCTTGACCTCATGAGTCAAAAAGGAACCACACCACCACTCAATAAACAAAATCAAAAATAGGTGCGTTGGACACCAAGCACAATAGCAAATCTGTTTAAGCAGATTTCCAGAACAGTCTGAAGCGTGACAGCTATCAATACTGATGCTTTCACAGCCTACTCATTACCTGTACCCTATCCAGACTGAGAGTCTGCTAATTCACTTTCCTTTAAGCACTCATTTTAGCCACATACTGAACAAGTACAAATATTTCACTACCTATTTCTGCAAGAAAAGGATGTGGTTTAAGTCATAAACATAATGTTGATGCTGCAGCCTCAACTCTCAGTTTATCTCCTTAAGGGCTTCATAAATACACTGAACCAGGGCGATGTCTAACCCCAGACTAGTAATTGTCAGATGCCACCACCGGAGGTCTTGCTGAAGGGTAATAATAAAAAAGTGTACAAAAGCAATCCTGTTTCCTTCTGCTAATGAAACCACTTCCATATTCTAGCATATGCATAAAATTTGAAAGGAATTAATACAGATAACTGATACATCAGAAAAAGATAATAAAGGTCATCTAAGCATCTGAATGCTTCATCTATGCTAAAAGCACAACAGAGACGCAAAAACTAGCAACAAGACACAGAATGACACATAATAGTTAACAGGAAAACACCTCAACAAAATTATGATCATTTTAAAAAGTCACCTGAAGTTAACTATTGCTGCTTACCACCATGAGCCAGTGGTGAGACAAACCTTGAAAGCCCGAGGAAATGACTCACTCGGATCTCACACTTAGTGCTTCTTCAGTCCCAGGTGACACCTGATTCATCAGCAAATACACACTAGTACTTGCCTGGAAACAGAGGAGGTTTTCCTGTAGAGCTAATTGCTTGCATTTATGCACACCAAAAAGAAAAAAATACACCACGATCAGAAGGCGTTTATCAAAAGTGTCTTCAGATGTCCAATGTGATAAGATACATGCTCCTTAACATGAATATTTCATAAGGCTGTTCCCATACCTTTTGAAAAGCATGAACATATGATCTAATCATTGAATAAGAAAGATGCCGTATGCGCTATACATAACCCTGTTCTTCAGGAGCACGTTTTGTTTGTTGCTGCTTTTTAAAATGGAACACTTTACAGGGACAGTATTGTTTTAAACAGTTGTAGCCACCATTTTCCAAATATATAAATTCAAACAAAGAAACCAAACCTGAGAAAGATGAGGCAATAGAAATTTCAAATGGACTGTAAAGATAAATGTCCATCTTCTCTACCACCAGTGTAAAGAAATGTCAGAAGTGATGACAATGAAAGACTCACATGCTGTAGAGATGGGAGAAACGATAGTACCAGATAAACAACCACACCTGTCAGCCAAAAAGCAAACAGAAACTGATATTTTAGAAGATGATTCGATTTACCAGACTTTGATTCATTAATGGGGTTCTGCTAAAAATTTCTTCACACTGCACACCTTCAGGAGAAGTAAAGTATCATGGAGGGGAGGAAGCAGGAACAAAGACATATCTGTATCATGTTGAAATTCATCAACTACATGTTAAAAAAAACAAGTGGTTTAAGTATGTGCTACTTTTGCACCATTCATAGTCACCATCTGTGCAAGCCCCAGGCTCTGTGGAGGAGAACGGAGCACGATCAGCAAGCCCTTCTGTTCCCTGTGCGGATCTGTCTCAAACTCCAGGCAGGTACACTTGTTCTTATCTTCTTCAATGTCCACCTTTTCCTTCAGTGCCTAATTTTCAGATCTTTCCTCTTTTTTTTTTTTTTTTAATTCAATAGCTCAAAAAACCAAAACCACGTTATCTGAGTCAGCCAGCATTGCCTTTCTTCTGTGATCACTCAGCACTAACCCTGCACCGCTGGGTTACCATACACAGGCTGGCATCAACCTGTCAAGCCTTTGGGAAGCTGTGACCAGTGTCCCATCTTGTCAGCAAGGTTTCAAGCAAGCAAGGATCATCACTGAACTAGCAAGTGCACTTCTTGCCTCTTCTCTTTTTGAAGTGGCTTTGTCTTGAAAGAAAAAGGCCTCATCTCCAGTATTTTTTTTTTTTGTCTATTATCCCGAAATGCAGTACTTTATTGAAGTATAAGAGGCTGTCAAAGGTAGGGTACATTCTGTGCTCAACAGAAAACTCTGCGTCTGCAGTGAAGGGGTGATAACACACTGGTAAAGTGAGAGCTGTACTTAATACATTGCACTTCAGTGCTTAGCTGTTTTTATCCTTTTATTAAGGGCAGACGACATAACAGTTTTAACAGTAATTGTTCTCCATGGATAGAAAGTGAGTGGGAACAGCCTGCTTAGATTTACCAAGGGCAAACGGTATCTGACCAACCTGCGAGCTTCCTGCGATGAGATGACTGGTTCTGTGGAGGAGGGGAAAAGCATAACATCATATCCCCCGACTTTAGCGTGCCCTGTGACACAGGCTCCCACGGTCTGCCACTCTACACTAACAGTCAAACCGAAAAGACAAGGTTTTGGTAGGTAGAGTACAAGGGGTGGATAACTGGCTGGACCACCAGGCTCAGAGGATTGTGGCCAACTGCATAAAGTCCAACCGACAGTCAGCAGCCACACCCCTCAGGGATCTACGCTAAGGCCAATACTATTTAATGTCTTTAATAAAAGTCCCAGATAATGACAAACATGGGGACCAGTCAGTATACTGAAAGGCAGAGCTGCTATCCAGAGGGCCCTTGGCATGCTACAAAAATAACCTGAGAAGAACCTCATGAAGTTCCATAAAGGCAAATGTGAAGCCCTGCATGTGAAATGGGATAACTCCACTCGCCAGTACAGGCTGGGGGTCAACTGGCCAGAAAGTAGCTTTGAAGAAAAGGTTCTGTTTATTTTTTGCATCCATTTTAGTTAAAGGACTGTAAAGGATTGTATTGCAGATGTTTGGAACTGATGAACAGCTCCTGAAGTACAAGGAAAAGGCAGAAGAGCTCAACTCCAGTTCTCCTACACTTGGACACTGTAAAGATGCACACGAGTCTCTGTACAGCAACAAGAAAGGGGTTTGGGAGAACAGATATTTAATTAAGCATTCTGCTTTGCTTCTGCTATAAAGATACTTTGTTTAGAGTCAATACTGTCACCAGGGATGACAGCCTCCCAGGGAAAAAAGCTGTGGCTAACACATCAGTTTAAAACCACTTGAACATCACAGCTGGCCACAGTTACGAAAAACAGGAGCCTGACTGAACAAGTAAGAATTCGGGACAGATTTCTCCCCAGAGGGAAAAGTTTTCAGCCTCAAAACGAAAATGGGTGGACTGGATGAGAGACTACAAAAAAAGCTCAGATACTACAGCATCTCAAACACAGGCGAAAAATGCAGTCAGACAGTACTTTAGAATTATACCCCAACAAAAATGTAAAGAGACTTTATAATGCCAGGAAACACAATCACTGAACACAGCTTTTACAGTGATAATGGCTTTAGGTTTCGTTTTGGTTTGGCTTGGGGTTTTTTTTGTAAATCACCCATAGAAAGAAAAAAATAATTAAAAATCAATTGCCATGAGTAAATCGATGAAGTGAATTTTGCAAGGTTGACAAGTTATCATACTATCCACAGGACAGTAGCAATGTTGGCTGCTGAAGAACCCAGGTAAATAACACAATATCAAGTCCTAGCTATAACACATTTTTCACTGATTAATAAATAACGTCGTTGGATGCAGCTAAAACAGTTCCATCTCAAGACTACACACGTGACCTTTCTGAAGTATCATTCCTTGAACACAAACCCCTAGAAAAAAACAAATCCTCTGATAAACTCTGCATAAAATTAGAGGTAAACACAATTACCAGAGGAGACACAGCTCAAGGAAAACTTCTCCTTGAATTATCAACATCCAATCTACCCTTGAGTCAACAGGTTTGTTTGCCACTCAACCTTCCTCCCCCGGAAGAACGGTACACATGCAAAACATACTGATTATACACAGAAACACTTCTATGTATAGGGAGATATAGATATCAGTACACACAAATATATCAGGGTCCATAACAATGGTGCGGTATGGAGAGGATGAGGCAGAAGGGGAAAACTGGGTCTCATCTCCTGTCCACAGGATCAGGCTGCAGAGAGACTCCAGCTCCTCAAACCACAGTGTTGTTGTTCTTCCCAAGGTTTTGCTCACACACAGCCCACAGTAAATCCCATTACATTAATGTGCAAAATCTATGTTAATGTACTACTTGGCTGGCAATTTTAAGTGCACAGACGTCACGCAATTAAAGACTGCGTTTCCCTCAGCAACTGTTACTTAGTAACCCTCTGCGCATAAATAGAGTTTTACATTACTGCACGTCTGTTGTGAGGGCTAAACCCGTGCCTCCATTCTATAGGCAAGCAGGAATTAAAGGACTCATGTGGTGAACTGTAAATCAAACCTGTACCAGCGACATCCAACCTCTCCAGGCAGAAAATTTAACTGGAGAAAGAAAACCCACGCATGGACAGAGTTTTTTCCACTGCCATTCTCTTGCTGGTATTTCATCATAAAAAAGGAGGAGGAACAACTTCAAAGTGGCCAGACCTCGGCCAGGCTGTCTGGCATTATTCGTACACTGCGCAGTTCAGACTCCAGACGTAAGCACAAGAGACTCGGCAAAGCTCTTTACCTTCTCCCCTAGAGGTAGGGAAATCCACCGGCTACAGAACTTCCAGGGGAGAACCGGTACCGCCAGACGCACAGTCAAAGCATCACTAAAAAAAGCTGAGCAAAACGGATCCAGGGAGAAGAGAACACGTGGAGCATAATGGATGCAAAACAAGCAAACAAAAAAACCACAAACAAAAAAAGGCAGATTAGAATTAATCAAGTCTAAATACAAAAACTTAAATAGCTATTAACTTACATATTTGATCCTTCCCATTACAGGCTACTTGTGAATTGCCTGACCGCCTATTCAAGCTGCTTGAACAACTATCAATGTGGGACTTTATTTTTGACCAAGATACTGCTTTTTCAGCATTGAACAAAACAGGTGTCCTGCTGTAAATACCTAGGCAGCTTTTTAATTAAATTCCCTACCGCTGCAAAGGACACACTATCGTTACTCTGCTTCATCCCATCCTTTGCCTCTAGCACCCCACAGTTTTATCTCCTAAAATGTTTTATTGTAACAAAGGTGGATTGTCTTGGCACAAAAGCAGTTTACAACTCCTTACAGTCTAGCACATCATCCTAAGTGCAGCATCCAGATAAGCATTTCCCGTTTCTTTCTCACAATTAAAAATAATTATCCTAAAAAGGATTCTGGAAACTCTAGCAAACCAAAATACTCTCTCCACAGAATTCCCCCCCAACTCGTCCTGTAACAGGTAACTCAACAGATACAAGATCTTGCAAAATCCCAGAGAACGAATCCTTCAAAATATGGGTTCCTGAAAGTTTTTTCTCTGCCACAACCATACCTCGATCCTAACAACATCATAACAAGTAAGATGTCCTAACTCAGACCAAGAAGCCTCTGCTCCTGTTAAGCATCAGGCAATTTTTTCTCTTAAGAAAACAAAAACCAGTGAGGAACCACTTCAAGGTTTGAAACTACACTAAATTGTGACTAAGAGAAATTCAGATGCTCAGAGATGTCCCTGAAGTTCTCATTTTCTCAAAGCCACAAGAGAGCCAATTCGGCAGCACAGCAGCTGAATTGGGAACAGAGCAGAAGACTTGGCCAAGCCTTACTCAGTGACGGGGACAATAAACTGGCCATCTGGCTCTCTGCACGGAAGAAACCAGCTCTGCACCTGCTCCGCCAGACCACGGTTCATAGCCTAATTGGTTAGAGCAAGCTGATTAGGGCAAAAACCAGAACAACTTGTCAACTACTGAGAGCAGTGCTCAGAAGCTGGGACTGAAGCCAAGCCCCCCTGCTCCTGGTGGAGCCATCTCCCTTGTGGACTCCATGTAAGACATGTTCAGAGGGTCCCCTGTCCCTTACACACAGCAGCAGGAGGCTGAATCAGAAGTGATCGAAGACAGTGTCAAGCCCCATAAGCTCCCAAAATGCCACAGATCTTTTTTATTCTCCCATAATCAGGTGACTCAACAGCTGCAACTCAGTGTTATTACAGTACTAACTGCATTATGCCATCGCATTATAAACTCTCTCTGCAAAATCCCAGAGTAGAATCTGATGCCGGAAAGATCTCAGCATCCCTTTTCAAAGGCAGACATAGCTCTTGTTCCGCTGGCTGTTGATGCACTTTGAGTTAAAGGTCAGGACACCTAGACAACCTGGTGAGAACCCAGGGCTGTCCATCCCACCTGGATGCATCCACTGACAAGGACCTTTTGGCCTCCTTTCCCCTGAGCTCCCTAAAACATTCATTTTTAGATGGTTTTATTGATCCTCATGGGGCCTATATAGCACACCATAAGAGAATAATAATTAATAAACAACAGACAAGATGCCAGAGGAAAAGAAAAAGGTGTCACAGGCAGAAGAGGCACATCGAAGAAACTGCAGAATGGAGTCACCTTCCCTCTTCTCCCAGCGGAATTGCAGGAAAGGAAAACACAAAGCACTGAGGTTAAAGCAGGAGGAAAAAGGCTCAAAGCTTAATTTTAAATAGGTATTTCACCTATTTTTCCTACTGGCCAATACCCTTACTTAAAAGGAAAGAAATTAGCTGAAAGAAATATAAAGAAAAACCTCTTAAGAATTATATTTTCTCAAATAGTAGAAAAAAAATCAACATTAAAAGTAATTTATCAGCGTAGATAAACTGCAAGAATCCTACAGCTTTGTTGCAGGTCCACATTTTCAGCACCTACAAATCAACATGCTCATTTAAGCCAATCTGAACGCAATGGATTACAGTGGTTCAGATCCATCTCAGACAAAATATAAAAGTTTTCTCTGAATACAGACTTGATTCTGAAAGGAACTGATGATTAGCACCACATCATAGGAGAGGATCTCCTCCCATCAGCAAGTATACTGCAGCATAAGACAATTTATTTCCTTTCAGTGGAAAAAACCCCTATGTTTTAGTCTTCATTATGCACAGCTTTTGACCTAGAATCTCATCTCATGCGACCGAGCTCCAGAAGTAGCACTGGTCACCCTAAACACACAGAGTTTTCGGTATACCAAAGCCTGCTACTTCATGCAGTGGGTCTCACCGACTCTGAGCTCTGAAGCCTTTCCTAGAATGCCAAGATATATTTACATATACTAGTAGTACATATTTAAATTTAAAGATATTAAAATTTTAATCAATATATAATAGTAGCAATTACTGAAATATCTTTAATATATTTAATTAGATATAAACATTCCTCAACACTCATAGGCACTGACTTGAAATTCTCAGAGTCCCACATTCACCAAAACTTTCATCTGCCAAATCTCAAGAAAACTAGGACTGAAAACTAGGACTGTCTGGAATTTCAGACACTGGGTTTAAAAAAAACAACCCAAACCCCAGTGATTATTCGGGCTCTATCACTGTGCACCATAAGGCAAGTTTCACCTCCAGCAGAAAGCCGCGGCTCAACACCGAGAACGCATTTAGCTTGCGGTTCACAGGGAAGATCAGAGTGGATAGCCAGGCTCCCCAGGGTGGAAGGCTGCTGATCTTGCCTTTTGAAAATCATACAGTGATCACATCTGCAGGCACACAGGGATATAATACACACTTGCATTTATATGGGCTTTTTAAATATCCACTTGTACTTTTTTTCTATATGGATGTGTGTGTAAACGTATATTCAGGCACACCAGAAATTAAAGTGGGATTTAAAGTTTTTGCATACAGCTCCACATCACATTGACAAATTTTTAGACCTGTTTCCCTAAAATAATTCAATAATAATTTTTTTCTGTTTTCTGCATAAAACAAATTCTTTAACAGGTACAAGGTACAAATGCAAAACAGCAACACAACTTTATGACAAAAGAGTATATAAATGACAGCAATAGCTGGTCATAAAAATAACAGGAGACAGTTTTGATTTTCAGCTTTCAAATACTGGCAATGGCACTACTGTATCGCTTCGTAAAGCAACATACTGTGCTAGGCAGGATTAGTTGCTGCACATCATATGTTAACATGGAAAGAGAGAGCTACCTAGAAGAGAAAATTACTTTTCAAGACTATATGTGTTGTCAGAAAATTGAAAATCTCCTCTTCTACAGCGTTTCTACCTTTTTGATCAAACTGCCTGCTGGCTGGCCACCTCTTCACTTGTTTCTAAGCATGGAACTGCACTGGTAGCAATTAATATTATTTCTAATGCCTCTGAAAAATCAAACCGCACCGCTGAATTTAAACCGCATCAGAGATGGAGATGCTGGCAGAAAGTATTATGCAAAAAGGAACTGTGTGTAAAAAGGAGTAGAAGGAAGATAAAGGGAGGAAGGAAGAGCGGTGTGTGAAAGGCTGGGAAAATGTGCCAGACATACGAGTCAGTTATTACCACAAAATCAAAACAACAAAAAAAATCACTCAATGTAACAGTCTCAGTTAGTGCCTTCTAACTGAGACATTTCCAGTATATTGGCATTTTGATAACATTTAGCATCTGACCCGAGCAGAGCTGGGGTTTGGGCTTTGTACTGATGCATTGAGTAAAACATGTTTCACAACCAGTTACTCTGCCCCAGCTGCACAGCCAGCTGCACTCTCAGAAATGCAAACGTGTGAAACTGAGAATTAAAATAGAACATGGCTCCAGCACTCGTCTTCCCAGCCGCTGCCCAGGAGCAAAGACAAGAGATTAGCATTAGGGGAGGAAGATGAGGACAAACTTCAAAATGCACTTTTTTAAAATACATTGATAAGTGCTGTGGTTTGGTCCCAGGGAAAGCTCAGCAAGCTCTCCAACAGGGACAACACACTTCCCTGTAACTGATTTGACAGATATATCCACATTTTAAAGTAATATGTTACTGCAAATGATTTTTTTAGGCTCTTCTCAAATATAACTAATCAAAATTGTTACTTTGGCCTATCTCACCCACTTTCAGAGTGGGTAACACAACGTACCACCGCCTGCAGCTCTATGAACCACCACCACAATAAAGGTTACATGAAGAAGAAAGAAGATGCTGCTCCCTTTCCGGATCTCCATGTCACTTACTGCTTCCTCAAGATCAAAAACATAAATAACTGTGCCTTCATTTTTCTGGCATGAAGGTGCCAAAGCACTGAACAACGGTTCTCAGGCTGAAGTGTGGGCTGACTGCTATCGCAGAAGGCATCTCAGCAACAACAGTTCACAGTTCACAAGGAATGGGCAACACACCACACACGCTCTTCCAACTCTTCAATAATTTAAGTGGCATTGTCATTACACTCACGTGAGAGGACACGTACCTAGTTCTGTATCAAAGCTAACAAGAAGGGCACTGCACCACCTGAAGCACAAGACCTCAGAAAGTACCGAGTGTACTTCCCTCTTCTTCTAGTCAGTTCTACAGCCTGGGGGTGGGAGAACAAAGCCCAGGACCCTACCTCCTCCCCAGCCAAAACCACAGCGACTGCGCCTCTTCCTTTTACACCCCTGCAAGCTCAACCAGCTCCAGACCCGAAGCAAGAAACACTTGTCCTTAGCATTTGTGTGCACAACAGAAAAACATGCTCTCAACTTATTTAACTGTTACCTACGTATTTACTCACATTTTCACTGAAATGCAGATCTAGGGACATGCTGCCAAGTTCATACAATTCAGGCAACTCCTTAAACACGAGCAGCAGGTGCTGCGGCACTGACCAGAACTTGCTCCTCAGTCGCATCCTCCTTGCCTCACCTTTAACTCTTCCCCCAACTGCTCGGCACAGAAGCCTGGACCTTTGGTGGCCTTCACGCACACGCAACAAAGGCAAACACGGAAGTGTAAAGGTAGCTGCTCTGACACAGTTCGTCTCCCACACACATTTACAATGAGCTTGGCATATTTTAGAAAATTTAATTATACACAATTGATCCTATTAAATCCAACACCTGAAGAGTTTAATGAAGAGTCAGGTATTCAAATACATGACTCGGATTTAGCGCTTGCATTTAGCACATCAGTAGTGCTACACAACTTCACTAGGGGAAAAAAGTGAAAACGCTGCATTCATTAATTTATGCATGGTAATAAGATTACTTATTTAAACATCATACAATCAAATGCCACATTTGATTTTTTTTTTGAGGTTTTTTTTTTTGTTTGGGTGGGGGGTTGTTTTGGGCTTTTTGGTGGGTTTTTGGGGGTGAGTTTTGGGGTTTTTGTTTTGGTGAGTTTTTTTTAAAGAAAAGCATACCATAGCCTTCAACACCTACAAAATCTGTATGTAAAGTATCTCTCAAACTGCAATTATTAAAAAATAACCTTCTATCTTACAAAAATAACTCTTCAGAGCAGTTGAATTAGCAAATAAAATTACTTCATCTGTAGTATTGAGTGTTTTGGTTTTTTTTCCTTCTTGACACTTTTTGATGCATACCAAGAGGAAGCACCTGGTAAAAACCACAGACACAGCTCAGGTCTGTAAGCAGCCTCAACCACGAGAGGCAGGTCACCAGATGAGAGCAGTGTGAAAACCCTTTTGCTTGCAGACCATTGAGGTGAACAACACAACTACCATCCCAAGCCAGCCATCTCCAGAATTCTCCCACTCATTAGGGACAGCCAGAAAACTTTCTGCCAGTGTACCAGGAGTAAGGCTGCACAGGGCGCATATTTCTGAACATTAGCAAGACAACTCAGGGAAAAAAGAGGAAAGAAAACAGAATCTCCCCAGAAGCAGCATAGAAACCATCCGATGTATTGACACATGCTCACTGCACCAATTTAGCTTGAACTAATTATAGTGAGTTGTCCTTAAACACTGAGAACCAGTTAGTTTATTAAAATTATCAAATCAACGACTGCAAAACACATTGTAGAATCTAGATATATACACAGGGCAATTAAAGGCAAGATTTTTTCATAAGTTTACTACACAGCAAGATCTGGTCACTGTTAACAGATAGCTTTAGTTCAAAAAAAAACCACATTACATTTGTCCCCTTTAGATTGAGTGCCTTATCATCACTACATCTGTTCTCCATTTTGGCCTGTGAGAAAGCAATACACTGTGGCAATTTACATTTCCCAAAGCTTTTCAGAGTTAGATATCAAAGCTTGCGATTGGTTTTGTTTAGCGTTTATTTACAGCACACCCCAAGTACCTCAAGGACATGAAATAGGTAGATGATCCAGTATTTCCAATCATCTAACATGTTCCCAGCATGTATAAATTGCTTAAGCAGTCCTTGACATGGCAGGACAGTGGGGCTTTTATCGTTTATTGTAGGTCACAAGCTTGGTTTCCAGCTCTTTACAGTACTGTGTGATGAGACACATGGAAACCGGGTGCTGCGGACTTGGTGCATTTGGTGGTTGCTGTGGAATACACGGGACGATGCCAGAAACCTTCTTTCCAACCCCATCTTCCTGAACAACCAATGAAGCTAAGGGCCAGTTTTGACAGGTACCAGGAACGTTCAAAGACAATCCAAAGGTCGAGTAGCAGAGAACTGTGC
Organism: Syrrhaptes paradoxus; assembly: GCA_013400615.1. NCBI lineage: Eukaryota > Metazoa > Chordata > Aves > Pterocliformes > Pteroclidae > Syrrhaptes > Syrrhaptes paradoxus. Next base: position 38,758 of record VZTO01007605.1, on the reverse strand, counting down.
TGTCGTAACACTTCAGGCAGCTTTAGTCACTACCAAAGAGTATGTGGGACTTCATATCTTAAAGGTGTCTCATTAACACAGATCAATCACAACTCCGAAAAAGACCAATAAAACTTCAGTTTTCTACTCTGTCTACTCTGCTACAATTAGCTTTCCAAGAACTTAAAGGAACTCAGAGCACGAAGGACAGCCCATCCTTTTTGCTTTTTCTATCTCAGATATATTTATGTAAGTTTAAACCCAAGTATTAACACTAACGACAGAGTTGAAGAAATGCTTACACGTTTACTAATGCATTAAGCAGACTGCAAAGTCTAACATCATCCAAAGCAAAAAGAAAGAAGATGAATTGATGGGTTAATTGAATAGCTTTTATATATCTTAAAAAACTATTTAAAAAAGCAAATTAATTAAAGACAAGAAAAATAAATTTGACAGAAATGAGATGGGGCATGTTATTGCTTTGAGTAAAATATGAAGGTTTTGCAAATATTTCTGGCATTATTTTGAAAAATAGTTTTTCTGTTTGACTTAAGCATCCAATGAATTTCACAGTACCTCCTATTATCTATTAAATAATCACTGTAGCTTGGCGTATTTCCAAATCAAGAGAAGAAAAATATTTTGAAAGAAATATCACAGCATGGGAAAACACCTTGTTGCCTTTTGCAAATTTCCCTATTTGAAAGCATCGCGGTGTCATGTCAGGCATTTGATGAAAACATGGCTTTCCAGATCTTGATTCCTAATTTTGTAATTTAAATACCCACATTTACTGAAAATAAATCAAAACTAGATGCCAACTCAAAAAAACCAAATCCATAATAATTGCTGTATTACAGGACATTTATTGGACAACCAAGAATTATGATTGCTACCACTCGGCAATAGTTTCTCCAACATCACTATACACAAAATACCCAACGGAGAACTGGTCTGTCAGTTCAGGAGCAGCAGATTTGACATCACAGGTTCAAAGCAGCTGCCTAAAATGATGTTGTTCTTTAGTACGATATTTTTGGGAAAGGAAATACAGTAAACAGCCTGAAGTTACACGTAATGAATTTTAGAAAGACCCTTAATAAGATGCTAGCCTCTTTCATTGCACTACTATTGCTAGGAGCGAGGAGACCACACCAGAAGACTGGTGAGAAAGCAGTTCTCATTTACAGCGGTATCGAACAAGGAAAAAAAAAAACCTACTGCAGCTTAAAAAAAAAAAAAGTATGACCTTTGATTACTACTGCTGGCAAGAACTTTAATACTGCCTGTAAGAACTGAACCAAGACGGACTAGTTATGTGGAATACACAGTAGCACCTTAACCATCTATTTCCTGATTTTAAATCCGTGGCCTTATAATTTCTTGCAATATGATTACTGTGTTACGTGAATAAAGGGAGATTTTGACCAAGCACTACCTATCTGAAAGCTTAGGGCTTTGGTGTTTTGGTTTTTTGTCACTCCAGAAGGATGATCAAGCGACAGAAGATATTGCTACAGAAATAAGTTCTCCCTTCAAAAATATTTTAGTAAATGAATATTATTTTGATTGCAGAATCAAGTATTGTCCATGAATTAATAAGAAAAAAGAAGGAATTAAAAAAAAATTGCAGCAATCCATTTCCTTGTAGACCTGTCTCGCACACGAAGTGCAAGATTCACGGCGACCTGACTCCTGCTCCCACTGCACACCAGCACCTATTGCACAGGCTGCTACAGTCTGAAGATTTTTTTGGTTTTTTGAGGCCCCACATGCCTAATAATTCACTCACCTGCTACCCAGATGCATCAGACACATAATAGCTTTTCTGCTGCTGTGGGATCATGCGTTTTTCTAAACAAATTTCATCCTCAAAGACTAAAGCAGAGCATACGTGGTGCACACCAGCCCATCAAGCTCTGTGCACCTGCCGTATCACACCTGCAGGATCTCACACCCTTCATCGGAAAGATCAAAATGTTTCGCTAAATACATCTGTTCGGTGCATTTGACTTTGCCGGATCTGCACAACACAGTTTTCTAGAGGGGAAGTCTACAAGACTGGTCACTACAAGACCACAACTTGGGACTCGTACTCTTGTTTGTACTGAAACCGAAAACTTTCGGCCACAAAACCATTTTGCAAAATACTGCACAAACATAAAACAAAAACACACGCAGGGAGTTTTCTTGCTGTTTTCTCCCCATTCCTTCCAGTGTGCCTATGTATTTTCCTAAACAAGATGGCAAAGAACTAATAACTGTAGGAATTCTAGTTTGTATACCTCTTAGGGATAGCTGCTTATCTGCCACAGCAATGCACAATGCCTACATTCCTCCAAATAAAGCACAGAACTATCTGTTTACATCATCTGGCCAATGCAAATGCTTTAGACAGTGTGAGCTCAGACTGTAAACTGTTATTTTTAGGCACAGACGGGTGGGGGGATGTTAGCAATAGCTAGCAACAAGAACCATTTTTTTTATTTATATATAGAAAGATGTCTTTTTTTTTTTTAAAGATATGTGTGAATTCTCTTCCGGTACAACATAGAAAAACAAACAAACAAGATATTATCACAAGGCAAACAGAATAGCACATTATGGGCAAAACACGTAACAGGGTCAGCAGAGGCTCAGAAATCAAACACTAACTTTTAATGAATGTTTTGACAATTCTCATCTTTTTTTCTGGGAAGAGATTTTTAAAGCTCTATTTCCTCAGACCGACAACCTTTTCCTATAGAATTCTCTTATTTTCTGTGTTTCTACATAGTTTATTTCTTATCGATAAAGCAAATGACAGCACAAATGTGCAGCTGCAGAACATAGTTCAGCTCTCTGGCTCTTTACACATTTCTGCAATATCATGTTTCTAAGGCTCATTTCAATCATTTCCACCATGACTGAAAAGCTTTTCCTTCGCTATGAATCTGACACAAGAAAACAACACATTTCTTTGGTCTCATCTCATAGGACCCTCTTTAAAAAAAGGTGGTGATAGGGACAGCTACCAAATAGTAATGGTGAAAGTGATCTGGTAAACACGCCAATGTGCTAAAAAAAATAGTACATTAATTTAATAATAGCACAAAATAGTACAAAAATATTACAAAAAAAAAACATTCATAACATACTGATTTTGGAAGTGTCTTTGCCTCTTCAATTTTCTAAGCTTACCTTGGCTGACTTGTCAGCGCCATGTTCTCGTTTTCCCACGTGATTCCCCATAACGGATCACCAGAACTTCAAATTCTGAAAAAAATAAAACCAAAACAGCATTTTTGAAACTGATACATTTGTACTGAAATGCAAATTAATTTTTTCATCTGACATAGAGCAAAGAGAGAGATCTCCTATGATAAGCAACTTTACAGCCCAAGGTTAAGAGCTGTGAAAGATCCTAAGGAAAAAAAAACAAAAACCAAACAAACCAAAACCACCACAACTTATTTGATCTATTTTGCAAATCTAAGCAACACCAGGAGGAAAAATAAAGTTTATTGTGAAATTTGCACATAAATTAGAAATCAGGTAGAGGCCCTGTCTTTCGATACCATGCTTATAATACCAAAACGGCGTAGTATGTATGAAATGATCTGTAACCGCAAACTTCCATAAAAGATCAAGTAAGTTCTTTCAAATTCCCATTTGCCATTATATAAACAGCAACTACTGAAAAAAACCACCACACCAAACTGTTAGCAATTTGGTTTGGGGGTGAGAACAGGCGTGCCCTTTGTAGCCCACACGTCCACGACAAGCAGGTAAGAAAGGAATGCCAAGGCTTCGTGTTTCCTGGCTCATCCTGTTGTACCTCAGTTTTAACGGAGCTTATGCAGGTTAAACCACAACACTCAAATTCCAGCTTTTAGAGTGCACTTGTGGTTACGCTACGTATTTCTTCTCATAGAAGCATGTGTTGGTATAGGATCTTACACACAGCCGCTGCCTTCAGCCGGTGTGAGTACGCTGCACTGCAAGGGAGCATTTAAAGTCATGAAACCTTAAACTACAGGCGAAAGAAGTTTCGAGTGGACTTTTTCCACTTATGAACAGAACTTCCAGTAATGAAGTGCAGTTTCTGGTGCCAGCAGTAACACTGCATTACTCTGCACTGAACAGAGGCGTATAACAGAACATTAGCATCCGAAATCCCTGCACAACGCTCTCGCTATCAGAGGGCTAAGTGATTTCATTAAACATCATTTTATGAAAAGGCTTGAGAGAAAAGGACAACCAGACCTTTCACAAAATCACACAGAATCACAGAATGTTAGGGATTGGAAGGGACCTCAAAAGACAGAATCATAGAATCATAGAATGGTTTGGGTTGGAAATCATCCAGTCCAATCCCCCTGCCGGAGCAGGAACACCCAGATCAGATCGCACAGGAACGCATCCAGGCGGGCTTTGAATGTCTCCAGAGAAGGAGACTCCACCACCTCTCTGGGCAGCCTGTTCCAGTGCTCTGTCACCCTCACCGTGAAGAAGTTTTTTCTCATATTCAAGTGGAACCTCCTGTGTTCCAGCTTGAACCCATTGCCCCTTGTCCT
>VZTO01007605.1:0-34209 GCA_013400615.1 Syrrhaptes paradoxus | reverse complement strand
AGGAGAACCTCTCTTGACCTACTGACCACCCCCCTTCTGATACACCCCAGGATGCCATTGGCCTTCTTGGCCACGAGGGCACAGTGCTGGCTCATGGTCATCCTGCTGGCCACCAGGACCCCCAGGTCCCTCTCCCCTACACTACTCTCCAACAGCTCAGTACCCCCACGATAGAAAATGCATGAAGTAAAACAATAGGCTACTAACCAGTTACACTTGGTAGAACACACAAATACACTTCTAACCCCAGCTACATGTACTGATCACTGCACCAAAAGACTCTAAAGATAGAAACTTTGATTACTTCTGACTTGCCATCACAGAAATGTGTACTTTATCACAAGCAATCTTGCGTTGTATCTACACTGCAACTTTTGGAGAGACAGGTAGATTTCTTTCCCCCGATGATAAATTTTGAAATTAGGGAGGGTCTGCAGTGCTCATCTGACTACAAATGACTATGACTGAATTGCATTTGCTCTAAAATCAAATTGCCACATATCACTGTATATGATTAAATAATTCCTCACAAAGATCCACTTGTAAGGTCTCACAAGGGAAAAAAACAAAAAACATCCAAACTCAGTAAGTCTACTCAAGGTAGAGTTGACTAGCATAAAAGGTTAGAAGAAAAAACCTGTCCTTTCAAATTATGAAATCAGCACAACCAATTCATATTTTGTGAGATTATTTGTATTTTTCCTTGAAAATTTTCATAAATTCATATACTCTGGGTTTCAAAGCTGAACTACCTCAAACTGCCCTTTCCTCTACAAATTATGATCAGCAGCTCACCTCTCATCACTTATGTCCCAACACAAGGGAAACACAGTGGAATATCAAACTACTAGTTCTGTGAAACTAAGCCAGATAAACGTTTAAAAATCATTTGTTAGCCAGTGAAAAGAAAAGCAATAAAAACTTCCATGCCACTACACCATCGACGCCTGAAAATGACTTGGCCAGTTTTCTGCTCAAATGTCTGCACAAAGCAAGCAAACCAAATGAAATCCAAACAACTGAGAAGTGTATGAAATGGCTGATCAATGCACCCCTGATTCCCATGTGCATAATTTCTTCAGCAAGATGCTAAAAATTACACACAAAAGGAATAAAAAGAGGCTTGGAGAAATGGAAATGCACAACGCTATTTAGAGTTTAGGAGCGTGGTTTGAGAGTGAACCTTCATCCAGCCCGAGCATTGCTTCTCTACAAGAACAGACTTAAAAGCTGAAAAGCAACGATATTGACTAAGCCTGTAAATCTGCACTTCTCTTCCCTTTATTGTTTTGAATGTGTCAGAGGGATAGCATGTGGTTAAAATTCATGTTCAACCCCTTCTTAGTCTCACCTCATATCTAGAAACTAACACGAATACAACTCGATTTTACTTCATCTTTTTCATGCAGGAATGAACACAGATGTTTAAACTGAAAGCAAGTTACGTACAGGTACCTGCTTTAAATTCCTTACAGAGAGATAAAGCTACTCTTTAGCCAAAAGGACAAAAGCAACCACACAGATAGCAAGAGTATACTAAAAGTTACCGAATATATGCTACCTGTTAAATGAAGAAAACTAAGTAATGCTTTGGAAAGAAAAGGCTTACCAAAAATGGGACATGAGTGACCAAGTTTTTCACTCTAGCCTCAAGCAGAAGTCTGCCTTACTTGGTTAAAAGTTGAGCACATGGGTTATTTTCACTTCAGGATGCAAATACATTGTGAAGTGTTGAGACTTAAACACTGATTTTGGTTCTTACTGCCATGAACAAAACGACACAGGTTCTCCCTGTGCCAATCTTTATGCAACGAGTTGAGTCACTGACTTCAATGAATTACTCATTGTACAATCTTTGTAGGAACTTGCAGCCAACTATTCAAAAAATCTGAGCTTGAAAAAGTTTCATATTTGCTTTTCAGTCACCTTTATAACATACAGGTTGCCAGACCACACAGCTCTCTATGTGTCCAAGAAGCGGTTTCTTGCACTTGTTAACAAATGTCAGTCAACTGGTGAACCTTGTTGAGTCCGTACATGCTTTAGCACAGATAAACAGACACAAGGGCAGTCATGAAGCTCAAAACCAATGCAAAACCAGAAGTACGGTGGAAGTGCAGTAACCTTCTTTGAATTCAGCGTGAATCACCTCTAACAATGAGCTTACAAAATAGGCCTGAGCACACGATCAAGCTTATGACCTCAACGTCATTTGTCTGAAACCTTCCCGGTGAAACCCTGCAAGTTTCGTAACTCCTGAGAGATGAAAGATTTTACATGTGAGCTTGAGTCACAAAAAGAGAGGGGACGCTACGCAGGTCTGCGGCGATCACACCAGTGAGCACAGCACCAGCTCCCCTACAAAACTCCCCATCAAGCCCGAGGGCTTCAGCACATTAAAACCACCTGTGAGGCTCAGGAAACAACGGGCCACGCGAACAAACCAACTTAATAGGACTAAAAGTTGAAAACATTTCTGCCACCCAACAACTCTTTTGGGTGAAGTGAGGGAATTACAGCAGGAAGCCGTGACCCACCACCAGCAGAACCACTCAGGTGCCTCAGCACTACACCACCACCACGTACCGAGCTGAATCAGCTCCGCTGCCAAGACACGAGCACTTCCCATCTGATGACTGATACAGAAATAACTCCAGCTATCCAGCCTCCTTCAAGTAATTCCAAAAACAGCCCAGGGATTTTGCCTGGGGAAATAAAATAAAGTGTATCCTCCCAGCAATTTAGCTTCTTATGGAGTCAGTCTAACAGGTAACCTGATGGAAGCCTGGCCCAAGCTGCTTTCCCGCTTTCTTCATGATAGAAAACCATATTCCACAGAAATGCCATCACCTTGCCAAGGAGAGAAACTGCTTGCTGTTTGCCAAACACAAAATAAAAATAAAAACCAAAGAAATACAAAAAGAGATGGAAAAAAATCTCAGTCCTACGCATCACATACATGTATGTTGGGACGATGTACCCAATTTCTTTTCACCTGAACAATTAATTAAAAATAGGGTTTTAGAAACATCTATCATCATATAATTTTTTTAGCCCATTCTAGTCTGTCTGTTGAAATTAAATGGATATTTATAGTTAAAAAAGAGGTTCTAATAATTTTCCCATACGCACACACTGTTCTAGAAAGAGGTTTAAATTACGATTTTGATTTTTCACTGAAAGGCAGAAAAACCTTTTCTAAACCTTTTTCAATATACCAAGAAATGCAATGGTATCACTTTCTGGAGGCTATGCTGTTTGAACTGCAAAATCGCATTTTCTTACTCACTCATGGGAGCCTGAGAAAAGTTCACCCCTTGTAATCATCAATTCTCAAGAGTGTCCTTCCCCTGTAATATCTCACAACACATTATAATTTTTGCATATTCTAAATATAAACAGTAAACTTCAGCCCAGGAGCTGGTTTACAATGACAGCTCACCAACTGTAACTCAGGAGTTACAAGAGGCTATAAGCCAATGTACCTGGAGCACCTTTATTGAACATTATAACGATTTCTTCATATTAAAATAACATAAACTACCAAATTTAAATCACAGGGTGCTGACAATGGATTGTTAAGCATGATTCTTGAAGAGTTATTTAGTTACGTAAAATAAGGGTTCAGTCTTACCTCTTCCTACACACTTAATTATGACTCAACAAAACTACACATAAAGGTATGCAAGTACTTACATACTTACAAGTATCAGAACATACTTATTACCTTGTCTAGGAGTAAGTATTCACCACAGACTGATGTTGTGGGATAATAGTGCAGAGCTACAACACTAGATACGTTCAGCAAGTGCTCCTAGCCTTACTTACGCATGGGAAGGGTAACCATAGACTATAAAAATATTTGAGGAATTTACTTAAAACTTCCTGCTAAATTAATGACTATTCTTAGCAAAGTAAATATTACATTTTACTACTATATCCAGATCTTATTAGACAAAACAAAAAGTGTAATTACTTTTTAGAAACATGCAAGTTCTCTGTAATTTCGGTAGCCCTCTAGTGTAGACTCTAAATTACAAACTTACCTAGCAAAATGACATGCAAATGATTTTTTTTTTTTTTTTTTTTTTTTTTTTTTTTTTTTTTTTTATATTTTTTTTTTTTTTTTTATTTTTTTTTTTTTGTCCTAGTGTCAGGTCCGGATTATATAGCTTTCTGGGAAGTAAGCCCAGCACTGGCTGCCAGCTAGATGGAAATCTTTGAGTGAGTTTTTTTTAGGTTCTCAGTGTGATACACATCTTTGGAAGGAAACCCTTCACTTCAGCCTTCTTTCAAAACAGATTGAGACACTGGGCATGCCTCACCTATTTCTTCAGAATTCCCTCATCATGGTAAGCTACTACTCCAATGCACCAATAAAGAAAACCTACAGCAGATGCAGACAAGTGACCTGCAGCTAATTTCAGCCGCAGCCCCACTCAGATGCTTCAGAGACAGATGTGAGCAACCACATCACAAATGTAACCTGTCTCCTAGGAACCCTGCCCTCCTAATTGAAGTGTTAAATTATTTCATAAAATATGGTATCCTATATCCTTCATAAGTTTCATTGTTATTTAAAGCAGATTTAATTTTTCATTACCTGTGACACTGTGTAATCCTTGCTAGATCAAACCTTATTTCACTTTTGACTCCCATAATGATACTTCTCCGAGGAACTCTTTGGGAGAGAAAAATACATTATTCCAGACACATTGCTGTCGTGAAAGATCAAAACCAAAACTTCAGTGGCAACCACAATATTTAAATCAGAGAAGTCACCAGTAGTACAGTACCAATAGGTGTATTTAACCACGCTCGTACAGTGCACATCAGAATCCTCCATGGCCCATCTAGACACTACAGCAATTTCCCTGTTTATAGATAATTGTACGTGCCTTAGCAAGGATTCTAGCCCAGAAAATGACTCCTCTGAGAGACAGGCCAAGTTCTGGAACACTGCTTAAATGAGAAAGTACTCCCACAGTTGCTCAATAATTTACACACACCTCCCAGACCACTGCAAAGGACACTAAAGTTATTTAATTTTCACAACAGTTTTATGCAAACAGTACAAGACAGGAGACAACGAGACAGACCATCGCTTTTCACTATCATTGCTTCTAAAGTACTGTATTTTCTTTATGAGTACACCTCTGCAGCTATGGACTTCACATCTTGGCCTCAATGGGTCAACAACTAAAAGGTACACACTTGTCCTAAATGCCAAAATATTTTTTAAAACGATAAACCAGCACATAAGAATATGTAAGTGCAGCATTAACCAGGAAAAAGAAAAAAAAATAATGAAATTCAAATTCAAATAATAGAGAATTTCAGGACAAAGTAATAATCTTACCACTAGAGGGGAAAAAGCACGGAGTAATCAAGAAATCATACAGACAAATATCATTATTTGTTACTTGGAGATTTTCAGGTTTTGAGATTAAAGTACTCTGAAATCAGACGACCTAACATCTCTTTTCACACAAAAATGAAAAGATACCATGAGAGTAAAAAGAAGATATATTTGAAGACTCACTTTTTCCTTGTTCTCTGCTTAGAAAAACATATATTCTCCCTTTTAAAGGGAGGCAGGTCACCTAAGCTTCCCAGTGTACACAGAGGCTCTGACGATCAGTGTTTCATTAACACACTGCAGGGACTGGTGACAAAATGCACACCTGCAGTTCCAACCACACATGAATCAAAGGCACTGTATGCTGGCTCATATCTTCTCACATTCAACAGACTGACAGATGGGACAAGAAGATGATTCACCCTCTCCAGACACCGTTAGCTTTGCTGGGAGAAAACTCTGAACCACTATACCCTTCTCGTTTAAATAACTCAATTAAAAAAAAAAATAAAAGAGAGAGAGGAAAAAGCCTCTCTCTTCCTGACCTTTCTCTCCCTTTGTTCTGACTTCATATATAATCTATATGGTAAACATATCAACCAAGACATGGGTTTCCTGTAAATGCTACTCTTACATTTGGCATAAATACTGATGTTGCCAAAGGGTCTGACTTTCACCATACACCCACTTGACTCCCTCTTGGCTCAGTCTACTGCTCTAAAGTCATGTCTCTCCCTTCCCACTGCCAAAGAGGCACAAAACCCCATCCTTCTTTTCCGACATGAAAAAAATGCATCCTTAACTATATGCTTAGACTTTTTGTGCATTATGTTTCTCACTTCTTTTCGCCTTCTCTTTTACTAGCTTGATTTCCTGAGAGCTTATGTATAAAATTATGCTCTGAAAGTAATTAAGTAATGTGATGGAGACATAGTCCTCAATATTTTCATTTGTGAGCACGCTTAAGACATGTAATAAGGTTCAAGATCCACGTGACAGCCTCCTAGCAGGTTATCTGCAGCCTGCTAGCACAAACACGTGAAATGGTTTGCTACACAAGCTGGGAGTGACATCTCACGAAGCTTAAGTAAGGATCTGTAAATTCCTCTGCTCCTAAATCAACAAATAAATTTAAGAACAACTTGACTCACAAAGATGTAGAGAAGCAGTTTTTCTCTGATCATGAACACCTATCTGGAAACACAAACACTATGACACCAGTTTGGGATTTTCTCTGGCATAATGGTCTGCTTTCCCTTCTGAGCAGGAAAAGCAACATTACTTTTTGCTAAGGATAATTGTGTATCTGAGAAATAAATAAATCCAGTTCCTTTTCAAACGGAATTTTAGTCCAGGTATTTTGGGCTTGAGTTGCTCAGGGCAGAGGCTTAGCAGGTTACAGTCACTAAGCTGTGAGTTGTTGTACCTGGAATTTTAAATAACTAACGCATAACAGCTGCAGCCCTGGCACTGAAGTCTGCATAAGAAACCACTTAAGTCTTTACATCACCCTGATACAATTACTGTATTTATGTATTTCTTCAAATACGCTTCCAAGTACTCGTGCCTCATACTCAAACACTGCCTCATTTTATCTAAATCTGAAATTTCATGTATGCTTTCCCAACCTTTATCCGGGCTAAGTACAAAGACAGTATAGAAATAGTCATTACTGAATTACTATTGAAGAGAACAATGACAGTCACGGGGAAAAATTTCTATTTGAACATAAGAATGTACAAAATTTACACAAGACAATTATTTTTCACTAAAAAATGTTTTTCATGTTAAAAGGAAGGCAAAAGAACGTGACAGGCCAAACACTGGTTTCTTCAGCATAGTTTTCTCATGCAGTTAACTGTTTATGTCAAATTCAGTGTACAAAAAAAAAAATAAAATCTGGCAACATGTCAAAATAGCAGAGTAAGAAAATGTGTGCTTCAATAAGGAGACTAGCAGTCTATTCACTCTCAAAGATGATTACCAAAAATATACCTCTAATCCACCATCTTATTAAAAGTTAAGTAAGCTTATATATAATATTCACAGCACCCATCGCAAGAATATCTTGTTCTTGAACAAGTTGCACTTGTGAAGTATGGGGGCGAACCCTTTTAATTTTATAATTAACTGGATGCTTTTAAAATAAGAAGAAATTGTTTCAAATACCATCATTAAAATTGTGACAAGGTCCACAGCCTTCAACCAAAAGGGTGTCTCGTTCCAGAGAGCACACAAGAGCAGCAAGGAAGTTCCTTCCCTAAAGGTCTTGCAACATAAGTCTATAAATCCCATGAGTAGGAGGCAAACCTTTCTCCCACATTACACATATAGAACAAAGAGATAAACACGTGAAGAATTACTTACAGCCCACTTGAGAAGCTTAGGCAGACATTAGAAATTTAAATCCAGAGTTGTAATTCTGAAAACCCATTCTCAGCTACTACATAATGCTGGGGTTTGTAATCACAACATCCTTTCTGATTTTACCAGTGCTGCGCAGACTTCAAGTTCTGCCATCAGTCACGCAAAATAACACTCTGGCCATGATGACACAGCCAAGCAGCTTCACATGATTTTACATCAGAACCCCATCAATACACAATGAGGTTATTTCTCTGCCATCCTAGATCTCAGTTCAGCAGACTTTCTCAGACACAGAAATGCTAACTGTCAGGCTCAGTCTTATCACAAAACACAGTGGAAACCCCCGTGATACCCCCTCCCTGCCTTTTTTTTTTTTGAAACTGCTATAGCAGGAGGTCACCCCTCCCATTAGTTAATAAGCTTGTGATTAGCATACTCACCCAGGATGTGGGAAACCAGGGATCGTTTTAGAAGATACAGAGGGGAAAGATCAGTCTGACTTGATCACAGGATAACTATGAGTCACCAACGTGATCTGGCACAGGAAAATAAAAAAAGAGACAAACAGACCTACGTTGTCTCATGAGGGGGTATTTCCAGACAAGATAGGGAAGAATTAATGTAATCACACAAGCCACTAGCACAACCTCAGCTGAATACAAGGTAAAATTCTGGTCAGCCATATTTAACAACATTAATTTTTCACTAGAACAGATGCGAGGATGATGAGAGCAATAGGAGCCTATTATATGAGACTAAAAGCCAATGACATGGCAAGCCTAAGTAAAGCAAAGCTAAATGAGCGTTAGGAGAGGAGAAAATACATGCTGCCTATATATAAATCTAAGCTGAAAGAGTGTTTCTAAACGTCAGAAGAGCAGGATTCTAAAGAACCAGAGGAGAGTAGAAAACCTATCTACTTTCAAGACAGAAAGGAACAGGGTGGCTAACGTATTTTAGAGATTGTGTGAATCACATGGTTCTTGCTGTGGCAGAACATCCCCAAATGATGCAGGTGACTCCTTCCTGAGCAAATTCCCAGACACGTTTCTAGACGGTATACCTGGAGCACTGGACAGTAGGGGGGGAGCAGAGAGGGACTATCTTTTGCTGACAACTGACTTCAAAAAAGATAAAATAATCAAAACCCCAAACAAAATAAAATCACAAAACCAGCGATACCCTGGAAAGGGAGAGCAAAATTCAAGTTTGATAGCTTTTAGCCAGCTGGGTTTCACTGGAGTGTGGCATACTGGACAAACAGACTCTGTTCTCCACTGAGTTCACTAATGAATTCCTGTTCAATCCTTTTATCGTGTAAGTGACCAGTCTGAAGTACAGGAAAATTGTAATACTCTGCACAAGGACACACATCTGCTGAAGAAACGGACCATCCCTCCTGCCAAACAGCCTCTACCTTTGCAGCCCAGCCCTTGGAGCGGGCAATGCACATCCAAACCCTCCAAGGAAGAGATGGAGCTGATCTCCAGTCCCAGACGTGGCACAGGAGGGTCTTGGCTAAGCAGCTCTTCTGCAAGTTTGTGAGCAGCCCCCCTCACAAAGGGTTGTGAGACACACACAAAGCCCATCTCTGCCCCCAGCTGCTCTGGGTACAGGAACTGCAGCATAACACACGGTGTTTGGACAGATGCTGACTTTTAAGAAGCCTTCTCTCCGCTTGCTGGCTATGTAGGATAATAATTTGAGACATCTAATTCTCAGCACAAGATAGACTCTGTGCTTTATACAAGGCTCTTCTAATCACTTTAACCCCTATTTCCCAAATCATTTACAAACCATCTAGTCATTTCATAACATTACTCCAAGACTATATTCCAAAATACTCCTCAAAATCCCTTCCCTTCCTCAAGCACTCTGGATTAAACACTCCACCACAGGAAAGCAATAATGAATGACATTTCTACGGTCTATGACTGAAACTTTATATCACATATGCACATAACAAACTCTCCAGCAACATTTCACACTCGTGTGGGCATCATATCATTGATTCAGTCGGTAAAGATACCTCTCATCCCACTCCTTAACAGTTAAACACTCAAAAAATAGATACTGAGCTGCTGGTTTGGCTGAATTCCTTACTTTTCCACCTCAACCCATTGCTATCAGCCCTTAAGTCACCTACAACATCCTCAGGCAACAACAGCTCCTATCATTAAAAGTGCAGTCATTAACACAAGTTACTTTCTGAAGCACAAGACACACAGTATCTGAACCAAACTCTGACATTTAACACTTACACTGGTTACCTGAGGTAGAACAATGGGTCTTTTATTTAATGTAGCATCTTGCTTAAATCAGCTTTTATCGAGATAAAGGATCAACCAGTTTGCAAGCAACAAAATTATACTGACAGCTTTTAACTGTTTCATAACTCCTTTTTTTTACTGGAAATCCAGCTATGGATGGATTTAGTGGTTATTATCAGTTTGAGATGTTGCAGCTAGAGCTTTTCACTCCCAAATACATTGGTGACAACCTGTGGATAGCACCAGTCCCTTCTTCATGCCAATGCCGCTCAGCTGCGGTCCCTAACATTTAGTCTGTGGTATTTTAAAACCTTACAATAATTCTGAATGACCAACCTTGACCTTACAAAGCTAACGCTACTGTTTTAATCACTATCTTCTTTTTGGCACATCCAGTAAGCCTAACGCATTATGGTTTATAAGTAAGTATCTGTTAGTAAATTCGTTCCCTGTTTGGTATTTGAGCATCTGCCAAAAGGAATGCCAATGTCCAAAACAAAAACACAGCAAGGTTTCCTCCATTTATTATCTTGAATATTGTCAAACACACCCCGATCAAAAACACAACTTCACCCCCAAACCACAGGCTTCATAGTATCTGCAAGAATCTTAACAAACATGAGCTAACAGCACTGCAGACTTTGTACACTTAAAGTCAAGCAAAGTAGAAGACAATTACCACCACAATTGTTGCACTGTTTTTTTTGTGAGTTTTTTGTTTGTGGTTTTTGGTTTTGGTTTTTTTTTTTTAACATAGTTGCATGTGAACATTTTGTCAGTTTGGATATATCAGAGCTCCCTTATATTCACTCTTAAATTCAATTAGTAGCGCACATAAATTTGCCTTATTTTGCCAACTAGGTAATACAAATAGCCAGTCCTAAAGCATTTCAAATTACATTTTGCATTGGTTGTCTGCTAGAATGGACAAAGTTTGCAGATCAAATCTCACACACTCTCTCCAATGCCACATGGGGAAAAGGTAAGCGCAGACAATAACGGAATCAGATGCAGAGCGGTGCCAGGCCCAGCAGGACTAGGACAGGAACAGGCTGACAGAAGAACGGTATCACAACACAGCGGAAACAAGGGCACCTGATAATTTTGGTAGTGATTACCATTTTGCTCATTTAAAGTCCTAACACTCCCACAATACCAGTATCTTTCTCATCCTTTGGTTACCTTCTGCACACTGCAGCCTGCCCATGCCCAAACACAACCCAGAATATATAATTTTTATTTTCTGTTTCATGTGAACCAGTAGTACTTATGTGAAGCTGAAAAGTCACTTGCCTACTTCAGGCTTTTTTTAATGACTGCCTGTTGGGACAGCAATCACAAGAACCTCCCTCGGAGGAGGACCTAGTCTTGTTCTTTATGACAGAGGTTGAAGTGAAATAATTAAAGTATATCTTTTAGTTTCATCTAAGGAAAGCTTAATTATCAGGAACTTGAGTGATATCAGACCTCATAAAAACTGGTATTCTGTGTAAAGTCAGAAACCATTATTTTAAAAATGCAGTAAGTCTCTTAAGAGTACCAATTTTAGTTACAAAAAAGATTAAAATTTGTTCAATGACTTCAAAGCACAGGGTTCCCAACCAAATACAAATAAGAATAATTTCAAACATTTCTGAATTGCAGCAACCTTTAAATAGAGAACACTTAAAACGCTTATAACAGTAAGTGACAGGCAACTTATTCAACTGACACTACAGGAGGGATTTATATACAAACAAAATGTAATTATAAGCTGGAATTGAGTCAACAGACTTGAAATTAACATCTCTCAATCAATAAAAAAATCATCACGAGATGATTCAATACTACAAAAAGACATATGCAGAATAACTTCTTTATTATCTATTTAAAATTAGCATGACAACAAACATCAACGTCTTAAAATCTTCTTGCATCTATCTGCTCGTACCTATTTGGGTGGTCTTTTCTTATGCAAGCAAAGCAGCTGAGGACAATCATATTGTTTTGCATCAGGAAGACACTGCAAAACCAGCTTTCATGCTTGTGTGTGCCAGTATTATTGCTGTAAGGCTGAGTAATTATGAAATTATTTAATTGCTCTTTCCAAAGCCCTGGTTATTTCTCTCAGATTAAAGTATAGAGGTCGCTGATTGTGAAATACCTTTAATCATTTGGCTGTCTTCAAACATAATATTCTATCAAAGTCAGATTTGCATGTTTATCTTTTATCTGAAACTAAACTGGACAAAAGGAAAATGGAATTTTACATTTCACAAATAATCAAAGCATAAAACCAGATTCCTAACAGACATGGACATTAGAGATAAAAGCAAGAACTTACGTATCTAAAACTTACCATGGAGGTACTATTTACCTTTTAGTATCTTTTTCCCTATATGCATTTTTCAGTCTCATTATGATTTTTTTCCCCGAAGCATTAAAGTTATAACCTTAATCCCAGCAGGTTTTTCAGATCCTAAATATCATGGCAATGAATAAAAACAAATACCTAAAACATCATGTATAGTTCTGTACGGCATGAAACTGAAGACAACTACCATCACATGACAAAATTATTTTGATACATAATGAAATACACACAGTAATCATTGTCCATCATAAGAGAAAGAGTTGGAAAATTAAATGCCTGAATCAGTAAGGCATGTGATGCCAACAGCAAGACCTGAGAAATACTAAATCCCCCAATATGTCATTGTGACCTTAGTGCTAAGCACCATACCATCAGGCTAAATTTGTTTGCTTCTTACTACATCCAAATCCAGTGAGTCTCCGTTTTACTGTGGGTTTTACTGCATTTAAGGGTTGTTGGTGTTTCCCAAAGACCACCTCACAAATAATGAGCTATAAGGCAATATCAAAACGGTGATCAGAAGAAAAAAGCCACCACATGACTGTAGAAGTTTTAAAGGCATATCAGCAACAAAACAAACAAACAAAAGCTTTAAATGCATATTAGAATGCAAATAAAGATTTTTCATGTGCCCTCTCAAAGACACCTGTGCATATGCGTTTCTTGTTACTATCCAGCTCATGGTAAGTTTATGGAACCAAATCAAGACGAAAGAGAAACCAAGACAAAGCCCACTGGCTATAAGCAGATCACAAATACAACGATCAAACCAATATAATTATTCAACTTACTGTCACTTTTGCTGCCACCTTCCTTTCTTGCAAATTCCTCAAATACACAGGGAGGAAGAACCACGTTAGCAGCAACATCCTGTTCCTAACAAGCTTGTTCCCCCAGGCCATGTGGAGTCCCAACTCATTCATCAACACATTCCCAAGACACGGGTGCTCCATCCTGTGACCAGCATGCACTCAGTCACCTACAGACAGTTAATAACGGGACATCCAGAAAAGAAGAGTGGGAAAAGGATTGTGCACAGCTTACCAAGTCTGGGGGATCTCTGGGAAAGAAAGCATCCCTGTCCAGCCTACTTCCATTGTTTTTTAGTCTACTCCCACTGTATGCTCAGACATATGACCACCCGAATATAATTTCTGGGCATATGAAGGAGAAGGTGATTGGGCACCACCAGTATAAACTCACCAAGGCTAAGCAAAGAGATTTGTGGATGAGAGCAGATCAGTGGTCTTGACAATATCTCCCACAGCATCTTTGCACCTAACCTGATCTAAGTTACAGCCTAGATGCGTAGGCTACGAGATGATAAAAAACCCTATCACTATGACAGGCTCAAACAGTAGCTGTTAATGGTTCACTTCTGCCCACAACCTGGTTACAAGTGGATAGGGTAGAGGCCCTATCCTGCTTAATAACTTTAACAGAGCACACAGAACATACCTCACTAAATCTGCAAACAACACCAGACTTAGGGGTCTTACTCTGAATGGCAACCCTGTCCTCCAGTCAATCTTAGGCACACACACACACACACATACAATGTCAACTGAAACCAGGGAAATATTTCTTAGATAAGGGGAAAAATTACACCATGACGATAATCAAGCATTGGAACAGGTCCCCCGAAACATAGTGGAATCTTTGTCCTTGGGGCTTTTCAAGACACAACTCAAGAAAGCCCTACATTGCTTGGTCTGATCTTATAAGTCACCCCACTGTGGGCAGAAGGATGGACTGGAGACATCTCAAAGTCTCTTCTAACCTGAATTAGTCTAGAGATCTGCGTTGGAATTGTGTACATAGGTTACGCAGAGCACGCACTTTTAGGCACAATGCGTCCAGGAAGACAAAAGAGAAACTTGAGGCACATTCGAAACATGCTGTACAAGCGATCTATGTTTGTGCAGTAAACAACATGCCTTCACTATCCTCTGAATTGCATGCACTTATGAGATGAAACGTATAAACCACTTACAATAAAAGCCCAATTAGAAGTTACGAAAACTATTTTGCAACCTTTCTCATGCTTTCCAGGGACACAAAGAGTTATTACTTATGGTTACAAATCCAGCCTTTAGTGGGAACCAAATTTCTTCCTATAGTGCTTTCATTAATAAAGAAGGTTGTGGCGTTCAGGAGTTAGAATTAAGGGGAAAAAAAAAACCACTGTCAACAAAATAAAAAAAAATCAAACCCAATAACCACACTACATACAAAGCTTTTTGCCACAGGAGGAGGAGGAGAACAGAATATTTCGCAACCCACTCTAGAAGTCAGCCAAAATTTAAGAGGAACTTTTCAACACCAACAGTCCCGCGTTCAGTGGAAAAGCACCTACTAAAATTCCCATAAAACAACAACAACTTTTCCCTGGCAGCCTGTTGAGGGTTCTTTCCCATTTGACAAGAGTATCTTTCTGAAAAACAAAAACAAAGCTGCCTACCCTGCAGGTGAACAGTGCTGAGTCAGACTATGCTGATGAAAGCTGTGCAGCACCTTATACTTATCTCTTTTCCACAAACACGTCAGGGCAAAGTAATAGTACAGATAAAAGATTACAAAAAACCAAGCCAGGGAGTTTCTATTTGTAGAAGCTACACACTGGGTTTAGCAAGAAGTCTGTTGATACAGTAACTTCCACCATTTGGGGAAAGAGTCTAAAAGGCCCAACAAGAGACAAATGAGAATATAATTGTGTTCGCTTTCCTCTAAGTCAGCCACAATTACTGGAGCACATATATTAAGCTAAAAAACAACCATGAAAAAAAAAATCACTGTTCTGTCTTCTTTCCACTTTCACAAAAATAAAGGCAGCGTTAACACCAAGGCGGACTTAAGGAATGCGAAAAGGTTCTACCCGCCTTTGCTATCACTGATTTTGCTGATACACGAAGCCCGCCAGACAACTATTTCCACAACAGTGCACCGTTGTGCTTTGGTTAGACTTTGTGGGTTTTTTTCCTCTGAACTAAGCAATGTAGAGATGAAAATGCTTGGAATCAAGTTGCTGAGTTATTTTTCAGTGATTATTTCACTAGGGAGCCAAATTAAAATGGGATCACAGTGTAACCTGACAGTGGATTTTAGTATTTTAGGGGATTCAGGCTTTTGCTCCTATTTTAGCTCTCTAGAATGATGTGAGATGTCAAAACACTACAACGCAACACAATAACGGTCATAAAGTTTCCTATTATAATGAGTATATCATTCTTTATGGATAAAGCTTTAAGGAACGCATCAATCTCCAAAGCTACCGCTTCATATTGTTTCATCAGTATTTTATACCACACCACAGATCTACTGAAAATGTTGGTCAGTTATTTTCCTTGTTTTGGCTTCAGTCTTTGCTGAGACGGTTTTCACTGTAACAGGTCCTTTCTGGACACAAAGCTATAAAGCTGTCCACACAAAAAAAACAGTGGATGGGGAAATAATCATAACTCCTTCTGCACCTTCTTAACAATCAAAGGGACAAGTATATGACTGTATTTTAATCCCTGTAAGCTCCGCCTGGGCTATTTTTTCAGATGATATTCCAGCACTACTTTTCATCCAGAGAATTAACAAGATTTGACAAGAGAGTTTAACTAAGGACTGGTTTTTTTTAGAATCATAAGAGGGATGCTGACATCTGGGAAATAACAATGATGGAGAAAGAGAAGTGAAAATCACTACAATCATAAAGCAATGTTTTGCTATTAACCACAAGATGTTGTGGATTTCACTAGGATCCCAGAAGATGATAAGTGTCTTCTGAGATGAGCTGAGAGTCTAGGTTACTCAAGGAATTTGTCACAGACTCCAGGAACACTTCCTGCGAGTGAGCACTATGGGAAGCCAATAGAAGTTCTAAATATATATTAAATATGTTAGTCAGAAGAAAATGGCTGAGAGTTAGGAGTATGTTGATGACACTTGGGTTTATGTAGAGATTTTAAGGCCNAAAAAAAAAAAAAAAAAAAAAAAAAAAAAAAAAAAAAAAAAAGCTAGGCTGTATCTTCATCAAGACAGTAACCCAGTCTATAGAAAGGCTGAGGAGTGGGTGAGATTTGGTCAGTTGCAGTGGACAAGGAGAAAGCGATACTGTTAGGTTGCTGAGGAAAAAAAAATTGAGGAGATAGCAAAGACCAGCTCTACCACCGAACGCACTCAACCTGAAGCAACTTATTACCAACCTGAAGCCACTCTTCCTTTAGTTTGTCTACCTGAAGTCTATCAAGGAAAATTAAGAATGTGAATAGAGCGTAGAAGGTAATGGACAACTGTCCTTAGGGTTCTGAGGCTATCACTACATTTGAAACTATGATTTTACTGTGGTGACAATTCTAGTGAAACACCTTACCTCCAAAGATGAACCTACCTCGTGGTTGGTTTCTTACCACCATACCACACTTTGGCAATACTGTGCCCAGAAAGGCTGCCAGTAGATCCCTAGCCACAACAGAAGAAGCAGAACAGAAAGACCCTTTGATACCCAGAACATGCAATGGCCTTCTAATTTGGAAACTATCATGGCCTAATTTATAACTGGGAAAAAAAAAAATGGCAGGGCACTGACAACTCCTGAGCAGCTGTATTTCAGGGCTTTTTGAATCTTTGGAAGTTTCCCATTGAGCTGACAGGCTGCTGTTGCACTATACAAGTCCTCAATCAAACCCAATCCATTGCATATAACCACTATGGTCTCATGCATTCCCAAGACCACAATCAACAGAAAATGCAGCCAGGTGCAATGAACATAATGGTACCTTTGATAACAATATTCCCTCCCTTGTACTCTTGAAAAATCTCTTTCAGAAAGCCAAGGATTAAAAGGAAAGATTAAGACGAGGTAAAAGGGTTGTAAACAATACATAAACTTTCTCCAGAACAGCTTTATATGCGCCGTTAGTACTAATCTCTCACGCTGCCAAGCCCCTTTCTACAAGTGTCTGAATTCCAGAGAGAGCTACAACTTGTTCAACTTCATTGTTCTACCTGAATTTTGTGACTTCTAAAGAAGGCGGCGGCTAAGAACAAATGTTTGCACTTGTGTTCCAGAGATTTCAACTCTTTAGCAGAAGCCAAAGATAATGCACCCGCGGTAAGTATATAAAAATACACCGCATGCCTGAATTAATTTTAGGAATATACGTTGGTATGTATTTGCTTTCATCTTCCTTTCCCTCTCACTTTCAAATCATAATAGTTAGACACTAGATTCCCCCAGTTCTTAACTTCACCAATCTGTAAAGGCTTGAATTTAAACATTCCCAAATGTTTCCAAAAGCTTAAGAAACTAAATATTAAGAATTATACAGTACGAAATTTTGCAAGTGTTGGAACAAAATCCAGAAAAGATTTAAAAATCATCTTTCTTTCCAATATGCAAAACAAACCTAGTACAGCTGATTCATTGATCAAAACCTGTTGAAATTTAAAAAAATATTAATATAAAAATCACTGTTGTACCTTCAGTCACTGCGCATTTAAAAAGAAATTATAGACTCTTGATTTTATCAATCTTTTCAGATTTATCACTTTGCTTGTTTCTCCCCTTTGAAAGGCCTCACAAAAACTTCAGAAAAAAACCAATACAAAGCAATAGTGAAGTAAAGATTTAGAAAACTAACTTCCTTACTGAGTTATTGCAAAATCACTTCAGGACAAAAAAAAAAAAAATCTGGCTGGAAATTTCCAAGTTATTTCTTGTTTTTCTCTCACTTGCCCTTTGTGTGGGCTTTCCTGGGATATGTCCAAGATTCACAGCTATTCCAAGAAACAGAGCTGGGATTTCACAGTTACTGCAACTGATGCAAGAAGCCTCACAGGAACGATCTGACTTTATATTAACCAAAGAGTTCTCCAATTATTTTTAACTGAACATTTTAAGAAGCATAAAGCTTTTTCCAAATATGAGAAACCCAGAACACTAAAATCCAAATACTGTTGTCAGGAACTGTTTTAAGGATCTCCTATTTAGATATTCTTCAGCCACAAAAAAATGTTCATAATGGATTCTGAATCCTTTAAAGGAAATAGTAGGAAGATGTATGTCAGTCTCTACAGAAGAGTTAAACCCATGGTGATCAACCTTTTACAGAAGGGTCAGTCTCTGCAAACCTCTCAGCTAAGAAGATGAAGTGAAGAAAATTGAGATGACAGTGACTGATATTTCCTGGACATCAAGAAAATGTCTTTCAAAAAAACCCAGAAACCAAACTCTGAAAACAGCAGGCAAAGCCAGAAAACATGAGTACAATTTGTTCTTCAGAAAGTTAATTAAATTGCCAGTCATCTCTATAATTAACATCAAAATTACTTACTACTATACCAAAAAGCCCATGTGAAACAAGGATTCAACCAGGATTACATTTGATATTTGTATGGTGATCAGATGGTAGGAGAGAGAAATTCCTTCATATGCCGCTAGTACGTGAAAATAACCAGAGAAACAAATACAGAAAATCTACAGTGATTTGAATTAGATGATTAAGAAAATCTAAAACTGTGACACAGCCTTTATTTAATGTCCCTGAATATGTAAGATTAGACGCTATCATTGTCTCACAGAGGGAGAGCCGACAATGAAGTTTCATGAAACTCTTTCCAACTACAGTAATTCCACAGTACTTAGCATCACTAAGAACATTTTGTCTAAATTCTCAGTTGGGCAAAAGCCCTAGAGGACTAGATTTCAATTGTGTCATTTTAATTTATGCCCTAGTCAGTATTACCACACTGTGCTCCTCCAGCTGGAATGCAGCATTCCCATGCTGTCTCATCGGGGTGAGAACAGTCCGCCTGCAGAACGATGAGTACAGCGAGACCCAGAACCACAACTGAAGGCTCCAGCAATACAGCTCTAAGGTCATCCCCGCTGAAGTCAGCCACTGCCTTTGGCACCTGGATCTGTCTCTTGGAGACCAACTTGTTCATTTTATACCGATTATCTAATTAGGTCCAAATTAAGCAGTTTGTGCAGAAGGCTGGGTGCCCCAGAAAGCGGTTATTAACACAAGTAATATGCAAATAAATTACTGGAGACTAGTGTCACCTGCCTGAAACTCCAGTTGTACAAGTCATTTTTGCAGCTGAGCTCTAAAGCATATATCCTTTTGCTGATTCTTCTTCCACTGGTTGTTTGTTTTTTTTTGTTTTGTTTTGTTTTTTAATATACCTATAAATTCTGGCTTTTTCAGAAATGACAGTGTCCGGCTTTTCTTGGAAGCACCTAACAATTCTGGACAACTGTAACAGCTTTTCCCCTTTCCTTCTTCAACAGAACATTTCAAAGACACCAGACAAATGCCTGTTTTATAAAAGACTATCAACTGGCTCTAGTCAAACTGCATCTGGAAGTTCCTCGCCTACCAGAGTCCATCACTGGTGTCCTTTATTTAAGAGCCTCACCACACACAACACAGACCACAGCTTCAATGTGACATCTTGCCTGAGAGAAAAATTTTTCAGGTAATTAACACCCCAGGACTGGGCACCTCACCAGTGACCCAGGAGACTGTGCTATCCTTTCATCCATGACAGAGTTCACACCTGTATGCAAGAGCAGAGTCTTAAACTGCAAACTTTCCAGCCTTCTCCGCCACTAAACACTGGCCATGCTTTCAGCGCTTCAGCCAAAGAATACAAGATTCGTTCACATTAGTCCATATAGCACGCTGTCAAAAATTGTTATGTTCTCATCTAAATTAAATCAATTCGGTTCTGGCAAGTAAAAATGTGAACCAAACTGCCCAGGTTCTAACATATGAGCACTCATCTATTTTCACAACGCTGCCTTTTGGCAGGTAAGAAGTTAGCAGAAAATGGGTAGCGTATCATTTTGAACACAACTTTAATCTGCCTTCTCTCATCAGTTTATAAAGTGTTTCTTTAGTCATAACAATCATGTAGGAGAGTAATTAGAGCCTAAACTATAATGATATGTTCTATTTTATGGAATAAATAACTGAAGGGACTATTTCAGCCATGCGGGTAATTTATCTAGAGTACTGAATAAAAACATCACTAAAAGAATAAACAGGAAATTTGTGCCTAGGCAGCAGTACTGAGAATCAAGCATCTATTTTTCAAATTCCCTATTTCTGCAGACAAGACCAAAAAGAGATAATTTGCATTCCCCTAGGATGGGTTGCTCTCTTGCCTGATCCTACCGTTACCATCCCACATACCTTCATTTGTAATCCAACACAGTTTTAACATTCATCTTCTCAAATTCCCAGAACTGGAAAGAGCTGGAAGCATGCCCCAATTATGATATTGATTCATAGGGTGAACTTTGACTATGGTCAAAGTCTTGGTTGTTGCCATGCCTTGAAAACATAAATAATGCTTCTCTGCATGTGCCAGATATTTTGAATCCATGATTTTTATAATTCTGACAAGCTTGTCTTTAAAAAGGATGTAAGGCCTCAGCTGACTAGAAATCACATGGGAGCAGACTTCATGAAGAATAAAGCCCAATGCAAGAACAATTTTGTCATGAAAATTTTCATGAACACACAAAATTAAGTGACTAAAAATACAAAACTATTTTTAGGTAACGTACTGCAATTTCTAACATAAAGCAAAAGGTCTGTGGTAGACCAAAGTTTATCACTACAACTTTATCAGGGAGAGTAGTGATAGGATGAGGGGTAATGGTTTTACGCTGAAAGAGGGTAAATTTAGTTTAGATAGTAGGAAGAAATATTATACTGTGAGGGTGGTGAGACACTGGAACAGGTTGCCCAGAGAAGCTGTGGATGCCCCATCCCTGGAGGGGTTCAAGGCCAGGCTGGATGAGGCTTTGAGCAACCTGGGCTAGTGGAGGGTGTCCCTGCCCATGGCAGGGGGGGTGGAACTAGGTGATCTTTAAGGTCCCTTCCAACCCAAACCAATCTATGATTGAGATGATTCTTTACCTTATTCATAGTAATCATCATTATAGAATAGGGGCTTTGAGTGTTTGTGTGCATTCTTTAGTTGTACAGCATGGTATAAACTCTCAGCTTCTATTCTTAATGGTCTTCTTATGATAAATCCAGTGAGACTGACAAAACATTACATACCATTCACGGCTTTCTCGCAGCTCTGTGAAAATGAATTTTAATCCATTTCATTGGGATACTTTAGAAGAACGTAACACTCTCTGCCTTTTTCTTTTTTGTTTTAAATATCAAGCTTTATTTTAGACAAATCATCTCAGAGCCTAATGTATGATCATTGCTTGGAAAATTAATATCCATTAACACAACTTCTACACACAGGCCTGTGCAAACTAGAAATTGCCCTTCAGACATCTTGTTAGTGATCAATAAAGTCTGCAAAATGCTCCATTTGGTTATTTATTTCCTCAGATACCTTTCTAGTATCTTACTAAAAGCTTACATGGGTTCAAAAAACTACTGTATAAGATCAAAAAGAAAAAACTAATTTTGTGTTTGCCAATCACCTCCCACCCAAGGGAATCCTTGAGCCACAGCTGCCTGGACAGAGTATTCTAGGGAGCATCACTGAAACCCTTCTCTAGCATGGTCTCCTCTGGACTCCTACTCTTGCCGCTGCTCGTTGAAACTTTAGTATATCCTCGCATTACATTTTCGATGTTCTCACAGGTGCTCTGCAGAACAATTCACAATGTATACAGGCAGAGCTGATGTAAAACACAGTATATAATCCATGGTGCTTGAGAACTTTGACAGGCTCCTACCAGTCATCACTAACTGCTCTAAGACCGCTTAAAGACTTTAAAAGAACTGTTTCCCAACCAACTGCCAACAGTAATCCCATCATTAACATAAAACCAGACTGTTCTCTTACTCTGTTATTAGTTACTTTGACTGAGGGGGAGAGTTTAGTCATTCTTCCAGCCAGGGATTTCAAGCCTTTCTGCACAATTGTCCCACAATCTACAGGTTGACTTGTTTGTATCTGTGAACTTGCAATACTCCATACAGACAAAATTACACTTATTAATTTCAGCATTTAAAAAATAACTCCTGGATATAACAGAATTAAACAGTGGAATATTTATGCTGTCGGTCCTGATCACCTGAAACTCAATTCTGGTCCCACTGAAAAGGGGGAAAACTTCAGTTTCTCCACAAGAAAGCCTTTATTTTCACACTTTCTTCTATTTTTTTTTTTTTTAAATCAACACTAGTCCAAATGTAGCATCCAATATATCAAAGGGCAAATCTGATGCTCACAGGAAATACTATCACGACTGACCTACTTAAAATGACAAAATACACGTTTACATCCTTCCCAAGACAAATCCCGCTGCAATTTTCAACAAGTCCCCACGAGCATGAGAAGAAACAACCGCAGCCTTCGCTGTCGCTGCAGCCCACCACACACACAACTCTTACACACTGCCAGACCCTCCACAGCAACCGCACAGCCCCAGCACCGCCGGGGGCAGCCACCAAAGGTACGGCAGCTTCAAACCGAGCCGTGCCAAGCCCGGTCGGTGAGAGAGGAGGAGGCAGCGGGGACCCCGGGGAGGCGCTGGCGGGAGCCGGGGTGGGCAGCGGCACAGCGGCACCGCGCAGGGAGCAGCACCTGCCCCGCTCCTCAGCTCCCCGCCTGCGCCTGTCGCGCGGCTGTGCCCCGGGAGGTAAAAACATAGAAGAGAGAAAAANAAAAAAAAAAAAAAAAAAAAAAAAAAACCTGAAAACGGAGAAGTTGGCCGTTTCTGTTTAAAACTCTGGGCAAGGCCACGATGTGAAACCGGAAGCCCACGGTACCGACTTCGGGCCTCGCGCTGCCGGCCGGGACGCGACAGGCTGGGCTGTGTCCCCCCCTCCAGCGCCTCCCCGCCCGCTTATGTAACGCACCGGCACAGGCTCCGCCGGGCCGCCGCCTCCCCGCGCCCCTCACCCGCCCGCGGCGGCGGGGAAGAGACGCCCCCGTGGGGCCGGGCCGGTCGCCCTGCCCTCCCGAGCCGTCCCGCCGGTGGTGGCAAGCCGCCCCGAGCACTGCTCGCCCCGTCCGCAAGTACCTGTCCCGGAGGCGGAATCAAGGGGAGGAGGGAGCCCGGGGACCACCTACCGCTGCCCGTCCGTGCCACCTGCTCCAGGTGTCCCGCACCGCCGCCCGCCCTCCGCCGAGTCCCCTGCGGCCGCCCCACCGAGAAGGAGGCGACGCGGGGCACGCACGGCGAAGAGGAAGAGGAACGCTACCCACCCCCCCGTGCCGGGGGAACCGCTCGTTCTACCGCCTCCTTCCCCGGCGCACAGCAACAACAAACACGGCGGAGCGCGGCGTGCGGGGCGGCCACGGCCCCGGAGCCGCCGGCGGTGGTGGGGCCCCGCCTGCCCCGCTCCCCTCCCCACACAGCTCCCCTCCATGAAGCCGCCCGGAGAGAAGGAAAAAACCCCGCAAAATAATAATAATAATAATACTAATAATAATAATAATAATAATAATAATAATAAATTATTTAAAAGAGGAGTAAATCACAACGCACCCGGCGCGTCCTCCTGGGCTGCGGCGCTCCGGGACCTGCATGCAGCGGGGACAGCCGAGGTGCGAGAGGGCAGCACCCCCCCGCCGTCCCCGCCACCCACCTGGAGCAGAGGCAGGGATGGAGCCGGGAGGGGAGGGGGGGCGGCTGGCAGACTTCGCAGCCAGGGGAGGGGAGGGGAGAAACCTCTGCGCCGCGCTCAGGAGTGCCCGCGGGTCCCTGTCGCTGCCGCACGACCGCGCTTCCCCCGCTCGGTGTCAGCGCTTTGCGGGTTGTCGGTTTGCTTTCTCCTGCCCCCAGCCCTCCCCTGGAAAGCACGGCAGCGGCGCTGGCCCCCGGTACCTGCGCGGGAGGTGCGTCCCAGCTCCCCGCCGCCCGCCCCTCCTGCAACCAGGAAGCAGCTGCGGGCGAGGGCACCGCCGGGCCCCGCACCCCTTCCGCCGCTCCCCCGCTTCCCCCGAGGGGACGGGAGCCCGTTACCCCGAGTGGGGCGGGCAGCGGTGTCCTGCTGGGTAGGGGGGGTGAGTAGGGTCGTGCCACTGGGAGCTGGATTTGGGCACGGCCCCGGCGGGACAAGCGGTGGCAACCTGCCGGGCTGGCCTGGCTGGCTAGCCGCCCGTTCGGGCCAGGCAGCTGTGGGCTTGTGACCTGTCCCCATAACTTGGCCTAGTGGGGTTTTAATAAACCGGATTCCTGGGAAAAAGAAAAGCTACCTGCAATTTTAGTGCTCCCGCAACAGATGTGTGACCCACACCTGTGTGACTTTGTGCTTCGCCTGTTCTGAGTCTGAGTCCCAGGGCGTAACTCTCCGTTTTACTGGGAACTGCTGTGCCACGACTCCGTGTCACGATAGCGTGAGGTCCGGGCAAGCTTCAGCCACCTTGGTGGGAAGAAGTTTCACAGCATGAACCCAGAGAGTGGAGCTGCTCGGGGTTAAGAGGGAAGAGAAGCTGCCTTTTGAATTTCATCTGACATTTGTGGGGACACAGATCACTTTTATGAGCACCTTCAGCAAATAATACTTGTTTCCATCCTGTGCAAAAATGCAAAAGTAGGAAGCGAATGTATAGACAGTTGCTTTTTTTGAAGAAGTCGCTTTGTTTGGAAGGTTCATTGATTACTGAATTTATCTGCTGCACCTGTCAAGTGCATCATGTTTAAACGCCAACAGATGGAGAATTTTATAATCAGCTAACCACTAATTCCTCAATATGTAAATCTTTTTTGTTTGCTATTCCTCTTTGAAGATGGAGGAGGTTTTAGAAAAATATTTTGGGCCAAATTGTAAACTGGATGTTCTTTTGAATAAACAGTTATTTAGATAAATATTTCCATTGTATGAAAGGAACATCCTGCCAGTAATTCCTTACGGTGCAAAGTGAGAAGTTTGCCATGTGAGCCTATTATAAGACCACCATACAGCATGCTAAAATCTGAAGGTAACATACCAGAGTATGAGTTTAAAAAAGTTCTGGAAGGAAGGAAGGATTGCAGAGGAAAAGAGTAGATGGAGTATCACCAGTATGAGCAATTCCAGCTCTGGGAATTTTATATTAAGAATATGGACAATACTGTTTTGAATCACCCTCTTTCTTTACACTCCTTCACTGGCAAAAAAAGATCATTTTCTTTTCTTGGAAATTTGAGGAGCACGTTAAATGAATTTGATAGCTAAGTTTTATGCATATTTTTACTTTTAAATGGTAACTTTGTTAAAAAAGGATGACAAAAAGAAACCAATATTTATCAACTTTAAAAGACAACACTCAGTTTCTATCTTCAGGTGGTTGTCATTTTTGCATAAAAGGGTAAAATTAGATCCAGAATCTCATCTGACTGCCCTCAGAAGGCAGATGAATAAATCATGGTAAAGAGACTACAACCCTCATCTTGCATACTTTCACGCAGGCAATAGGTCAGGTATTCACACGTGTCTTTCCATACAGATGTGCATATAGAAATTATACACACACATTTATTTGAAAAAATAAAAAATACCTGTGTGTCTACCTGCAATTATGCACAGTTACTGTATCGAGGTGTATAAAGGTGTGAGGAGAGTCACAGTTGCAGAATGTGCTTGTCACACCGTATGTGGAAAAAATACTGGAAAAAGTATTACCCTTGTAGAGCTGTGTTGCATGACACGGCTGCATCAGCTCTCTCTGAATGCATTTTCTGTGTAGGCAGTTGTCAGTATGCTCATTCACGTGCTCTCATAAATAATAAACTTCTGGAAAAACATTAGAATCACTGAACAGCATTGGTAGCTAGAAATGTAGACGTTCTGATTTGTCCCTTCTAATTCTGCTGCTAATGAATGGCAGCTCCTGGAAACTTCATGAAGAAAGAAAGGATGTATATTCGGCAGCAATGCTTATGTGTCCCAGCCTGCAAAGCCAGTATCAGTGCTGCTTCTATTTGCTTCCTGTTGCATGGAGAAAAGAAAAAATGTCCTTTTTTTTTTTTTTTTTAAATATTCCCCATACACTATTTCACCCCTGCTCATTGGGCCACAGTAAAGAGCTCTACCTGAATAAATGACAATATGAAAACAAGTGACCCAAGGAAATTAATCTTGATTTTTTTTTAATGAACTTTCCAGTAAAAATTGATTGAGTCAAATCAAAGTGTTCCTTTATGTAAATCAGAGAAAGAAAATGGAAGGAATGCAGAATATGCACAATATTTCATAAGTGCTTTTGTACTAGAAGTGGCCATTTATTATTCCTAATGAAAAACTATTGACCTGGTTGGCCAAGACGTTAGACTTATCAGGGAAAATATAGTTTGGGTGTGAAAGCCTCATAATGGATAGCCAGAACAATGTTGTGTAAACTCAAAGAATGACTTAATTATAATTCATAGGATGCTACTACATTAAGATGAAAGAAAAGCTATTCACTTTAAAGAACTGAAAATGGCAAATGGTAAAAAGCTGTAATGAGGAACCATCATTGAGACAGTGGTGATTGCCGATGCAAGATTAACGATATCAAGCCCTACGTGCAGAGGAAACACAATCTAGACTCAGTTATGAACTCATTTGAAATTTTTCATGAATGGACCTTCAGTGAACTCCAGATTATAACACTTCCTTTTAAGTCTTAAAGTCAATTCTTGATTATAAAGACTTAGGAGGTTCCTGTATTTCATAAAACCTTCTGTGACGTGTATTTCATAGAACATTTTATTATGTGTGAGTCTTTGAAAATAACAACACAATGCTTCCAATACTTTTACGAGCAGAATCAGAACAAGTTCTTGATACTTTTTTTCCCAAGAAGTATCAGATACAAGATCATCGTCTCAGCAAGTGCTTGTCTGAGGAATCTCATACTGCGTGCGTAGGCAAACAGAACACCGTTATCTGCAGGTGCTGAGATCGATCACGGACCGGGCACTGTGTGTTAGTAGTTGATTAATCCCAAAGTTAGACTCGGTTGCTGAGAATTTTCTGTATGGTCACAGTGGCTAAACTGTAGATCTCTGCCAAGTACTCAGGAAAATGGTTCAAAATATGTCCTTCTTCAGCAAATACATGTGAAAGAAACAGTGAAAAAGGCACTGTTTCTGAAGCCTGTGAGTGTTAAAAAAATCGCATTTTTATTTTCTAAATGAATCTTGAGAACTGAGGAAGTGTTACACAGTCACAAGGGGACAGACCCTCTTCAGAAACCTTGTCCAAACTCACAGTTTTGTACTGCCCATGGGTCTTAAGGCATATGACCTCACTGTAAACATGCGTTGGGAAGAAATTCTTTCTCCTGGTAAATTACGATTATCTACTGGATGAAGACAGTGGTGGACTGATAATGTAATAAGATATTGACAGTCCTTGCAAATGATGTTATAGCCTTGCCTGAATGAGAAAAAAAGGTAATTGTTTACAGAAATATTGGCATTTAAAGATCTGTCTGATCTTACCTTTTGGAGTAGAAATAACCTAATAATGATCAAACAAGAATTTTTGTTCAGGATTGTTTACGTAAATATTTTACCTTTGAATTCTAAAGCCGTTTTCAAGAGATGAGCGTTATTTTTATGACACCACCGATATCCTGCTTGCCGAAAAAGATCAAAAGGCTTGGTAAAAGGTGGTTGTAGTAGCACAGGACTGTGAAGATGAACATAGCAGACTTTCTAACCCATTTACTCCATTTCATAGTTTTTTGTCTCTGTCTAATCGTTGCCTCTGACAACCCAGTTTTCTGCAGAACTGATCATCTCACAGGATATTTCAAACAGATCTCATGCACTGCTGCAATATTGGTCAAAAAAGCCCTATGATAACAGGAGTTTTTACTCTTCTGTTTCTTCTAACACAAGCATCCCAGCTAATGGAAAAAATAGTAAAAAAAAATGATGTGTTTAAGTGCTATTAAGCACATTGCCATGTTTGTGTTTTTCACTAGCACTTAGTAAAGATGCCTGATATGTGCAGTTAATTTACAAATGAATGAATGGAAAACAAGCCTGTGTATAAATACCTCTCCACTTATACAAATTAAAGGGTTTGTATTCTCACTAATTACTTATGTATTACTTATGGATTATGCATACATATGATACATGTATCTCCCTTTTTATTAAGGCACAACAGAGTATGGTAAGGCTTCTGTGGGCAGACAGAAAGCTAACTCAAAGAGGGGCAGAAATTGATATATCCAGGGCTCTGCCTGCTTTGAACCTCTGTTCTTGTCTTTTTCCTCTTTCTACTTACGACGCTTTGGCTCTTACGTTGCATGTTCTTCAGAACTGGGACTTCTCTTTGGGATGACCGGCACACCACTTCCTCTATTTCAGCATAAATATTTTTAAAATAGCTGTCCTTGCTCAGCTCAGTGTCAGAGGAAGTTCTGCCTGTCTGCATCTCCATTTGCAATATCCATTTTTTCAATCCAACCCCTGCAGTGTGTTGAAGTGCTGGTTTGTTTCTGATGCCAGTTTATGGGAGCCGTTTGGAGAAATCAGCTTTATTCCAGAGATGTGGAAGCTCTAGCTGCCTATCACACTGAGCTTGGAAACAAATGTTAAATGCAGAGCTGTCCAGTTGGAAGTCCTTTTACTTTTCCTTATAAAAAAAAAAAAAAAAAAAAAAAAAAAAAAAAAAAAAAATAAACACAAAAAAAAAAAAGAGGAAGAATGCTTTTGCTCAGTTTTAAAAAAGAAGATTTACAACTCCCCAAGTTAAAGTTTCCAAAAAGGGTAATTGGAAAAAAACCCAGGTTTAGAACATAAAAAATTGACTGGTGTATTTACCAATAAGAATGATTGCCTGGCACCCACAATGAAATAACTTCTTATTTTTTACGTAATCATAAGATTGTGACATTTTTATAAGGGAAATAAAAAGTGTATTAAAATATGTGATATAACAACAATATGATTTCGTTTGTCACAGTGTAATTCTTGAAATGAAAATCTGCAAAGGCTGAGGTTTGTACTACATGCAGTTTGTGATCTCCTGGCTCTTGAATTCACTGCATTTTGAAACTAAATCACAGAATGCAGATGAAATATGGGATGTCTTTACAGGAGAATCTAATGTGTGCTTAGATCACTTTTACACTAAGTAAAACATATTCTTTAAATCTGAAACATGATAGCCGTTATTACATTTTCCCCTGTTGCTAAAGAGAGAAGCTACAGTCACTACGTGGGCAGACATCTACAAAGCTCTGCTTTAGTGCTGTTCAGTGCGTTTCCAGCGAGAGGAAGTCAACCAGTCTCACGCACAAAGCATACTCCAGAAAGGCTGAACAGAGCTGCAGCAGCATTGGCATAGCTAAAAAACCAGCAAACATTTCTAGTAACTGAACAGGGGACTTTCCCTTCTTATTCTTTCTTATGGAAACAATCTGGGCCTCAGCTTCATAGGATAGGAAATCGTGCCTTTTTTTTTTAATTTGCTATGCATAGTTTAGAGGGGTTTGAAAACAACAAGCAGTTTTTGCTACAAATCTATGCAAAGTGCACAACTAGGGCATGTCCTTGCTTATACTGCCTTCTCTTCTTCCCCACTAGGAAGTATGTTTCTCTTTCCTACATGGCAGTGTGTTAACCACTCTCTTATCTTTTCTTTCAGCCAGAGTCAACTAAATAGCTAGTGCACTGTAAATAAGAAGGAATTCTATCAACTGTTCTTGGAATGCTTGTTCATAAAGTGCACATCACTTTGTTCTGCTGTTGGCTTTAGCTAGAGTTGTCAATGTGTAACATTCCCTCCCCCAAAGCGTACACGTGCAAAGTGGTTTGAGTTAG
Organism: Syrrhaptes paradoxus; assembly: GCA_013400615.1. Classification (NCBI taxonomy): domain Eukaryota; kingdom Metazoa; phylum Chordata; class Aves; order Pterocliformes; family Pteroclidae; genus Syrrhaptes; species Syrrhaptes paradoxus. Next base: position 4,129 of record VZTO01007605.1, on the reverse strand, counting down.
TGAATTGAAGGTGAACAACAAAAGGGAATTATTTGCACCCGTCAAGCTGATTTTGAAAAAGGAGGATACAGCACTCTTGCAGGGTGTTGCATCACTACAGTGAACCAGGTCCAGAAACCATGGGTGTCAGCAGCATTTTTAAAGACGAGCATGGTAATATACCAATTCATGCTGGATAATGTCTGCTCTTGGTGATCACATCTGGCTGACAGGTATGCATTGACTTATGCTATACAGGAAGCAAATGGTCAAGTAGGAAGAGAGAGGCTTTCGGTAGCAGTTTGTTTGTTTACAGCGTGCACTGTACTGCATCGCTTAACACTAGAGTTTGTCCCAAATCCAGAGAGGGTGGATAGGATGATTCAAACCTCAATCAGAAAGCACTTCAGGTTTACACACCTAATAAATTTAACTGTAATAAAAGACTTCTGTTTGGACTGACTGTGAAAAAGACTGCCAAAAAAAAGAACAATGGAGAAGTCTAAATTCTTAAATATTCAGTAATTACTCTAAATATAGTTCTGATCTTGCCTTCATTAATAATGATTGAATAGCGTTGTCTTCAATTCCTTTCTTAGTAGTTCTGTGATTTTTTTCCACAAATCAGCCTTCAGGTGACCTTCTTTAGAGTCACAATGCAAGAATGCTCACCTTTGAAAAGCCATAGCCTCGGACGATTCAGGACTATCCTGGAAGTTTCAAAGGGGTTTGAGCAGGTTAATTACTATCTTGCCTCCACAGCCAATGCTGCAAACTTCACCTCAAATCAACTCTGAATTTGACTACGCAGAGCTTTCCATTCCTTGGCCAAACCAAATAGAAGGTATGATAGGACCATGCTGCTGGATATTCATTGCAACCTGAAGGGTAGGTCTGAATTCCAAATACTAACAACCCCCGTGGATTTTTAGATGTACATTGCAAAACCTAAGTTTACTTGTTTTTACATGGAGAAAGCAATTTTCTGCACAATCCTAGTATAAGAGATAGGTCAAACAATGTTTTGGAGGTGGTAGGGAAGGGCAGAGCCCAAATAAATTGTTTTCCCAAATAACTGAAATTTGGTAAAATTGCATGTAGCCAAAGCTGAGTCTTCCAGTTGGTATTAACCACCTAGCAATACTTCCAGGTGTCTCTATAATCTTTTCTGTTGCTAATTATTAGGTATTTTACAATGTATCTGATATAAATGTCTTGTAAAAAATTATATGCAGTGTAGAAACAGGAGCAAATTCACAGAATCACAAATTCATCCAGCTGTTTCCCGAAATACGTGATCATATAGATTTTAATAAATTTTCTGATCTCTGTCATAATGCAAACCATACAGATTCTTTGTATTTAGTTGTTTTAAATAAAAAGCAACAGTCTACCATATTCCTGGTAAGTTTTTGCATTCCTGATAAGCCCCAGTTACTAGTCTGAAACTTCATTTTCTTTAACAGAGTTACACTGAAAAATAATTGATAAACAGGAAATGAAAAAATAGGTTAACTAGGTGGTAGGAAGGAAGGAGGCAGTATGAGGAGGTACATTAAAAAAGAGAAAACATGTAACACAAAAAAAAGAAAAGCAAAACATAAAAGATTTTTTTAAACATAATTCGGAGAAAACTCAGGCTTGAGCAGAAAGCAGAAGATGGAGGACATAGCGTCTATTTCATGGAATGAAAATTTGCTTGAGCATAATTTCCAGTGAAATTAATTAGTAGCTCAGACTTTGTGGATTCTGTGGGAAAAATAATTAATTGCCAATGATTAATTTGATTTATCTGTCCGATGAGATGTATCTAATTGTTAGCTACTGTTACTGATCATTGACAAATAGACAAAATAATAAAAAAAATCACTTCTTGCTAGCTAGTTTTAATGTCTATGTAAAGAATACTTCAATATTATGTGACTAATGAATAGTTGTGACTTGGTCAAGCAAAGAGTGATGATAGTTATCGGCACAAGTTTTTTTCAAAGAAGAAACCCTCAGCTTTTCTATACTGCAAATTGAGCAAGAGGAAGAGCTATGCTTGTGAGTGTTCACTTTTTTCATAATCCAGTTGTATGAGGTGTTTTTCTTCTACATACAAGCTACTACGATTCGTACGTATCCACTACTTCATGTAATGATCATTGGCACAAGAATATAAATAGGGATTTTTTAGAGTAGGAGACTCAAATGAGCTCTTTAGTCCATATTAAAACACCCGAATAAATGATCTAATTTACAGCAGCAGTGCACTTCAGCAACAGCCAGTGTGATATCAGTGAGGATTACTGAATTCTTAGAGGTTAAAGGCAGATTTGGGACTCAGATGCGTTTCAACAGGGACATAGCCTAGAGTTGTCTGGATTCCTTCCTGTTTCGTATGAACCTGATAAAAAGGGTGTCCATAAAATGAGTGGAAGATGCTGTCTGAGAAAGGATGCAAGTCATCCGATAGGACAAGATGAAAATGAAGTCTTGAAGAAATTAAACTCTAAATCTTTCCTAGGTAATGCCTTTAGGAAAGGGAAAACAAAGGTACTAATACGAGTGAGGAACAGGCAGCAGCACTGTAGGAAATGACCGGGGTTTACAGCTAGACAGGCTTGGGGGGTGAACCTGTAAATCTCCCCATCTACAGAAGATTGCTACAAGCCAGACAATAAGGGCAGAAAGAAGGTATTTTCATTGGTAGCAAAGGAGCCTAGAGATGGGGGACACTGACTGAAAGCATGGGTTGGAGTACCAGAACGTGTTCTGTCCACAGCAGTGAGCAGGTACAGTCAGTGATCTCTCTTTGGCACTTGCTTCTTCGTGCTCCCAGAGTTCTCAAACTCTGACATCTGCACTGCTGATGGCATGCACATATGCCATAAAAGTTAACCACCTGTGATCCTTTTGGTGGTCAAAAATATCCTGATGAAGACTAATCAAGAGGCATGATGGTGAGTTAAAGAATGCAAGGTGCCAGGCTGCAACTGCGGCAGTTTTGTGGAGGCAACATCAAATCTCCCAAACAGCTGCAAAGTTTTTACCTTTTTCATAAGATCAGCTGTGGGGAAGAAATATTTTAGTTAAATTCCTTGTGCAAGTCCATGGTAGGGGTTTAGGGATGCTAGCTGAGAGTGCCATTTGTCAGATTAAGTATTTTTATTTCTGCCATGTTTTCCTGACCAGAACTGATTTTTGAAGGATTTTTGCTTTTCTTAAAACTGGTAATCAAAAATACTTGAAAGCTAAGTGTTAGAGGAAAATTATTGTGTACAGTAATGCTACCTCTGCTTCTTGTAGCTAAAACAAGGACATTTGTGCATGTAAACAGGTGCCACGAAGCAGAGGGGTGACAGCAATATTGAAGAGGCAAAAATAGCTACTCAAATATTGCATGGATGGCTGACTAAGCACTACATTTGGGTAATGGGATGAAACAGCCACTGTTCAATATTTTAGAAGAATGCTCTCTTTCTAAAACGAAGAAAATGCAAAGTATACTCCATCGTTGTACAGCTCACACAGCTGTGGAAAGACTGGAATCTGGTGCATCATCCAGAGAGATGATGTAAACTGAAAACTTGACATTTCAAGGGAAAAAAAAATACTTAAAATGGAAAACAGGAAAAAATGCTAGTTACTGGTCTGCACAAGGCTGAATTTCTAAGAAGAAGAAACAAAGCCAATGGAAACCAAACAGATCAAGATGTTTTTGTGAATGCTTTTCAAACTTGCTCTCAGTGCCTCCACTGGGGAACAGCCAAATTCGGTGATTCAACGAGTTCAGAATTAAAGTGTGTATATTCATAAATTGTAGTATATTTTAATAATTTCATAAAATAGTAAAATCTTAAAGTTTCAGCCCAGAGCATTCAGTTCTGTGTACATGTTCAGAAAAGTATTTATAAATTAATAAACCTGTGAAGGCCGATATTTATAGGTTATAATTCTATAGTGATAGATGTAAATTATTGGAAAANTCAGGTTTGGTACAAGAGTGATTGTAGGCCATGGCTAGGTTTCTCTTCCACAAATTCTTCCGTCAAGCTCGTTGCAAACCTGAAAAAAATTTGAAAAGTCCTTACAAATTAACAAAATAAAAACCCCCCATTTTTCTAGATACCTTTTAAACAATATCCAAATTAATAAATGCATTGAG